>JALJEV010001308.1:0-226341 GCA_026586105.1 Hylodesmum podocarpum | reverse complement strand
AATGGCTTTAGGCACTCCAAACCTGCGAAAATATTAGATCTAACAAAATCCACAACAACTTTAGAATCGTTAGTCCCGGTGGCCTTAGCCTCAATCCATTTTGATACATAATCAACAATAACGTAATATATGAATATCCGAAGAGACAGGGAAAGGACCCATGAAATCGATACCCCAAACATCAAATACTTCACAGAAAATAATAGGTTGTTGGGGCATCTCATGCCTTCGTGTGATGGCCATCCCAGCTTCTCGACATTGCTCACAAAAAGCAAAGAGCTTATATGCATCCTTAAAAATAGTAGGCCAATAAAACCCACCGTCCAACACTTTCCTAGTGTTCGTTGAGGTCCATAGTGTCCTCCTACTAGGGAAGCATGACAAAAACCGAAGGACCGATTGGATTTCATGACTTGGAATACACTCATGATAACTCTATCACCGCAAAACTTCCACAAATAAGGATCATCCTGCACATAATATTTTGCATCACTTTTTAATTTCTCAATCCGTGATCCGGATGAATGAAAAGGTACAACAGATGTAACCAAATAATTGACAATATCAAGAAACCATGGAACTACATCACAAGAGTATAAAAGCATAAGATGTTCATCAGAAAATCATCTTTGATAGGTAACATATCGTGTTACCCTCAATCCTACTCAAGTGATCAAGAACCAGTTCTCCGCACCACTCTTATCCCCGATTTCTATGTCAAACTCCCCGCAGAAGAAGCATCCATCTAATTAACCTTGGTTTAGCATCGACTTCTTCAAGAAGAATTTCGTAGAGTCGCATGATCGTGAGAAAACAACAATTTTAGAGCCAAGTAAGTAGGCACGAAATTTATCTAAAGCAAAGACAATTGCCAAGCGCTCTTTTTCAATGGTGGTGTAGTTTGCTTGGGCAAAGATCAAGTGTACGGGAAGCATATGCAATAACATGAGAGTGTCTACCAACTCTTTGAGCTAGAACCGCTCCAATTGCAAAATTGGAAGCATCACACATTAGCTCAAAGGGAAACTCCCAATCAGGTGGTTGCACAATAGGTGTTGTGGTAAGCCTACTCTTCAGCTCATCAAAGGCCTTCTTACATGTCTAGTCAAAAGAAAATTCTACATCCTTTTGGAGGAGCTTAGACAATGGTAGGGCAATCTTGCTAAAATCCTGATTAAATCTCCTGTAGAAACCTGCATGGCCAAGAAAAGAACGCACTTCCTGCACAGAAGCAGGGTAAGGTAGAGAAGTAATAATATCTATCTTTGCTTTATCAACTTCAATACCCTTACTAGAGACTAGATGCCCTAAGACTATACCCTCACTAACCATGAAATGGCATTTTTCAAAATTCAAGATTACACTGGTTAGTCTCAATACATCTACTCAGAACTCTAGAAAGGCTATCCAAACATGTATCAAAAGATGAACCATATACTGTGAAATCATCCATGAACACTTCCATGCAACTCTCTAATAAATCAGAAAAGATACTCACCATGCACCTTTGAAATATACCAGGTGCGTTGCATAAACCAAATGGCATCCTGGTGTAAGCATAAGTCCTAAATGGACAGGTGAATGTGGTCTTATGTTGGTCTTCTGGAGCAATGTGAATCTGCATATAACCTGAAAATCCATCCAGAAAACAGTAATGTGATTTACCTACTAACCTCTCCAAAACTTGATCAATGAATGGGAGTGGGAAATGGTCCTTCCGAGTGGCTTGATTGAGTCTCCTATAGTCAATGCAAACTCTCCAACTGTTAGTGACTCTAGTTGGAACCAACTCATTATCCTTATTCTGTACCACAGTTATGCCAGATTTCTTAGGAACCACTTGTACAGGTGAAACCCATGTGCTGTCTGAAATGGGGTAAATGATGCCAGCTGCAAGCAATTTTGTAACCTCTTTCTTCACTACATCCAAAATGGTCGGATTGAGTCTCCTTTGTGGTTGTCTCACAGGCTTAGATTCCTCCTCTAGCAATATTCGATGCATGCAGATAGATGGATTAATTCCAGGGAGATCAGCTAACGTCCATCCAATAGCTTTCTTGTGCACTTTCAAGATTTCCAGCAACTTCTCCTCTTGCTCATTTTGCAAAGTACTAGAGATGATAACTGGAAGCTTATGATCATCATCCAGTAGACTGTCGACTTTAAAATATGCGTGTGTGTGTCAATCTTACGACAAGTGTACCGGTCGTCACAAATTTAGAATAGTGAGATAAGGATGTCGAACCACAGAGACTAATTGTGAAGTATCGAATGCTTACTATGTTTGCTATTAGGATGAACAATTGAGTGAATCATGTGTGTAAACTGAGTAACTATGTAAAAAGACAATGTACTGTAATACAAGAGATGGAAAACAATAGATGTTTAAGTTTCAGAAATGATGAAAACAGTTAGGGAATAGGTTCATTCAATTCCTTCTCTCAAGTAATTACTGCCTATATCAATTCCATTGTTATCAATCAATTGGTGACTAGAATTTGTGATACCTTAGACTAATCCTATTCCTAGGTCTTTAGTCCCTTTGAATGACTTCTATAATCTCTAATCCCTTAGGTGAAAACAGAAACTCATTCAAGAAGCGAAACAGATAAATTCACAATGTCTCATAACATGCAAGTTCTATTCCTAGACTCATGCAAAAGTATAATGATGCACTTCTTCTCCTAGTTCAACTATCAATCTTCCAATCGCATAATTGAAATGAGAAACAACAACTCAAGGAACAGTTCAATCCAATTCAAGCAGTTAATATTCCTATCACTATTTGAACTTCATGAATTAAACCTCAAGAAATTGCATTAAGTAAGAAGAGATCAATCAATCAACTGAAATTACAATTGAATCAACATAGAAATTCATTACAAGTATTCTGGAATCGAAATCCCCTTCCCTAACCTAAGAATTTAGCCTAACATGGAAATAGAAAAAGAAAGAACAAAAATAGAAATCAAAACCGAGAGAAGCTCCATGAATCTTTAGATCTTGCTTCCACGAGCTCCAATTCTTCAAGAATCTTCAAGGATTTGATGGAGAAGGATGAAGAACAAAGGTGGAGAAGAGAGAAAAATGAGAGAATCGTGCATGAGAAGCAACAAGAAAAACTAAATTGTGAAGAAGTCCCATCAATTCGCGCCAAACAGCATTTTATAGCGTGGAAACGCGCCACCACTTAAGAAGAACGCGCCTGGCGCTTTTGAGTGAATCAGGGGGCCGAGCGCGCCACCTTGTGCGCCCTGGCACGTTTTCGCCGCAAGCAAGGCTGAAACGCGCCACCCTGTGTGCCCTGGCGCGTTTTCAGCGCAAGCAATGCTGAAACGCGCCACCTTGTGCGCCCTGGCGCGTTTTCACAGGTAAGGATGCTCCAATTGGCTTGCTTTGATCTTGATTTGGGCTTGCATCCTTGTTCTTCTTGATGGCATCTTCATCTTATGTCCATAGCTTCTATTCCAAGCATTCTTTCTTCTCTTCAATGAACCTAGAATCAACAAAAGAATGATTAAGATGACTTAAAAACTCAAGAAAACTTATAAAACTTAACAAAACACTAACTCAAGAGCTAACCTTAAGCAAATATGGTATTTTCAATGTTTTCTTGCCTAAACTACAACTAAACCTATTGAAAATGAATGAAAATGGATAGAAAACTCCTAAGAAAACATGTATAATCTAACACTTATCACAACCCCAAACTTAAAGCTTTGCTTGTCCTCAAGCAACTAGAATCTATCATTACAAGGATTAATAAGCATGGTATAATATTAAGCTCAATCAGTCATTGAAAATGCCTTATGCAGTTCTTAACTCCTTAAGTCAATTCAATTCATCTATGAAAGTTGGACATGCACTCAGAATGTTATCAAGCACTGCATAATTCATCAAGCATAGGCAAATAACATAGATTGGCATGAGAAAATGTACTTTAGCCAACATCAGCAAAGTCCTCTCCAGTTAAGTGTTTGCCCTCAATCTCTCAAGTGTTTAGGCTTGTGTTTCTCTCAATATTACCAATCGAAGGTCGGGCTCATAGGCTTGCAATGACTCTACAATCTCCACTGCTTTCAAGTAGAAATTGGACACTCAAAAGGTCTTTTCAGGGTTGTAATGAGGTTTAGGTAAGGGTGGGTTAAAAAGAAAGTTTACTGGCTACATATTCATAGGAACTCAAAGAGTAAAAGTTAAAACCTATATGCTATGCATGAACTCATGATGGACAGAAGAAAACTCAAAAACAAAACAGAAACTCACAATGAGTAACATAAACAACTTATGAGACCACTCTATTTTCCTTTTGTTCCTTTATTCTTTTGCTTTTAAACAGCATTTTTTTTTTCTGCTTCCTTTTTCTTTCTACTTTTTGCTTTCTTTTTCTTTCTACACCTCATTTCTCATAATTTTTGTCATTTTGTTCTGTTTCTTCCTTTTTCTTTCTTTTCAGTTTCTTGTTTTTCTCTTTGTTTTTGCCACTTTGCTTTTCTTGAGTAGTCTCACTCATTGATATTACAAGAAGAAAAACAAAAATTTTGCATGGTATGCATGAAAAACAATGCACTATACTGTATGCATGAAACAAAAAAAAATAGAGAATGCACCATATACAACTATCTATTATTCACAAACTTCACCAAAGTGACCCAACAACCCCAAACTTAGAAATTTGACTTGTCCTCAAGTCAACAACTACACATGCACCCCAAAATCTCAACCCCAAACTTAATCTTGAAACCTATCATCTAAGTAAAGAAACCAATACACTAAAAGTTCCAGTGATAGGACCATTGGTTTTTCACTTAATTAGGCTTGTAATGAGCTTAAGTAACCAAGAAAGAAAGGGTCAAATCAGGCTCAAAGGGCTAGCAATGGAAAATGTTCAGGTTCAGGCTTATTTGGCTCAAGGCTACAAGAAGAAAATTGCCTTTATCATTTGTGTCCAAATCTAAATGTATGCAATTTTGACCAAGAGCTAAAGCAAGTTCTGGAACACACACTTTAGATGGTAAAACACTCAAGAATGAATCATGTTGGAGGCTCAAATTCTTATCCAGGATTAATCATTGCCTAACATTGCTAAGTGCATCAATCACGTCTCAATCCAGAAAATTTTTATGCTAGAATTCTCATACAGTATCTTTTCAAACATTTAAGAAACATGCAACTTTGTCATAGAACCTCAAACTGAACCTAAGTGCCAAAATTTACACAATTCATTCTACTGGACTACAGAGTTAATGTTATACTAATGCATTTAACCTTCATAAGATGGTGCAACAAAACAGAGCATATACTCTAACAAACATGAATTAACAGTTAACATCAAAAGAGTATAGAGGTGCTCCCTGTTGAAGACCAGCCATGATACTCAAGGGTTCTGTACCAAGTGCCAAAGAATTCCATGTTTCTCCAAAGCAGCTTCTCTAGCATCTAACAATTCACAAAAACAACACAAACTAACCAGACAAAGAAACTAACAACAAATTCTATTCAAATAAAAGTCAAATAAAAGTCAAATACAGTACCATGAACTAAAGAGACAGTAAAATAGTCTAGCTAAGCTATATTAACTAAAAACTTAAACTTAAACAGAAATATTAAAGTGGGACATCAATCCTCATCTTCTGTCTCATCTTCTTCATCCTCAGTCTCCTCAATACTTTCCTCTGCATCTTCACTCTCCTCAATGCTCTCCTCTGCATCTTCACTCTCCTCAATGCTCTCCTCTGCATCTTCATTATGGCCCCCATCAACCTCTTCACCATCATCATCTTGTCCCTCATTCGGTACTTTACTTCCAAAATCCTCAGAAAACTCTTCAAACCTCATCAAGTCTTCAATCATTTCACTGCTGAGTGGTTTGAATGGCGTCAACTTCTCTACTGGCATATTTGTAACACCCTCCTCTTATTTACTTATTTTATTTATATTTTGTAATTTAAAGTGGTTAATGATATAGTAAATAAAAGAGAGATTTAGAAAACAACGCTTTTATTACATAGGTTTTAAAGTTCATTACAACCAGATTACATAACTTTGTCCTATTATTATATTACATTTACTTCTTCATGCAAAACATAGTAAGCATCTTCATCAAGATAGTAGTAACAACCATTGCGAAACAGTGACAACTTCTCAATCCTGCAAATCTGTAAAAATAGAATTGCAAGGGTGAGCTTTCCTTAATCCTCAAATAATTTTAATTATAGTAAAACTTTTGAAAATAAGGAAAAATATTCATAAAACCAATATTCTTTAATATTCTTCAATTTCTTTAAAAATAGTAATTTATTAATATAAAACCTGTGTCCAAACCATTAATTCAATTCACAAGGTAAAACCACCAATCAACCATAAAACGAATCAAGTAATTTATCACAATAATCATGTATTCAATCAAAACACATAATCACTATTGCATGCTCTTATTCCTATATGATGCATGTATCCTCACGATGTACTTTCCCTATTTACTCAACATGCAATGTGGCGCCATCCACCGAAAATAGCCTGGGCATCCGGTCCTCACATCCTCCGGACCCACCAGTGGTACACTCCGTAATTGTCGAGTTCCTCGGTGTCCTGGCAGACCTCCCCCGCAACATGTGATCATCATGAGCGGGGGCAATTTCCCCACCAAGAGAACCCCCTCTAGTCCACGGTATTCCACTCACACAGACGGAATCAGAACTTACGGACTTGGTCTACTACTATCCAATCATCATGCAACATGCTCTAGGACCTTGAATTGTATAATGACCTTCATCATATCTCAAATATCGACCTTTCCACCAGGTCATCTTTATCTCACCTCATTCTAAGCATTGCCCATTCACCAAGCAATCTTAGAATGTTGCCTCTCCACTAGGCATTTCAAATCGGTCATTAAGCAATTCAAGTCCATATGCAACCATGCATGTCACCACTTATTCATATCCAACTCAAAACCAGGATATATTTGATATGAAATCAACACCAAGAAACACCAATAAACACCAATAAATCGAGAACCAAGAAACAAGAAACACCAAGAATTATCAAGGAAACATCGAGAACCAATAAGCAAGACTACACTTTTCCTCGTAACAAGAATAATTCTGTTCGATGTGGAAGATCGGACAAAACCGCAACCACAGAAAGCATACTAAGAATTATCTTCACACCTTAGTATCCGAAAACTAAAGAAATATAATGAAAGTAACAACAAAACAAAGAATAGAAGAGTAGGATAAGGACAGCTCCCCTTACAGTTTCTCCCCCCCCCTTCCTATACTCTTCCTTTCTACTTACATGCTCCTTTCTTAGAGATATTTCTTCCTAAGAGAGAGCTTGAGAGAATATAGAAATGTTCTTTGGTTTGTTTTCTCATCCAAACCCCTAGGCCCTATTTATAGAATTTCCAAAGCACTATTTGCTACAGTGATTTGATAATTTTACCCCGCTACGAAGATTTGACCATTTTACCCCTCAAGCATGGATTCGACCATTTTACCCCCGCTACAAGAACAATATTTCTACAAGTATTTTGCTACGGATAACACTATTTCTACAAGAATTTGACACTTCTAGCCTTGCTACAAAGGTGTGTCGGTACTACTATTTAGCTACAGTGATTTGACACTTCTACCCTTGCTACAAGTGTCGGTATTACTATTTCTACAAAGGATTTGACCCTTCTACCCTTGCTACAGGTCGGTATTACTATTTCTACAAAGATTTGACCCTTCTACCCTTGCTACAGTGTTATACAAAGATAGCTACAAAGACATCTACAGATATTGCTACAAAGATTCTACGTATATCTACGATATTGCTACGAATTTTTGGATTTTTCAAAAAAATTTATAATTTTAATCTTCTTCAAATCATATTTAAATTTCTTGAATGTTACAATACTCCCACCCTTTTAAAAAATTTCGTCCTCGAAATTTACCTTTATCTAATAATTCAGATAGTCGCTTTTCACTTGATCTTCCAATTCCCATGTAACTTCCTCACTTGTTCCGTTTTTCCAAATAACCTTGACCAAGGGAATTTCTCTTCCTCTCAGATCTTGATCCTCTTATCCTCGATCCTTACAGGTAGTGTTTCAAACGTGAGGTTTTCCTTTACTTGAACATCGTCAAGTTCCACCACATGTGAAGGATCATGGATATACTTTTTCAATTGGGATACATGAAAGACATTATGAAGATTTGACAGAGTAGGTGGTAATGCAATTTGATAGGCTACGGTCCAACCTTTTGAGAATTTGGAAAGGTCCTATGAAACGAGGTGTGAGTTTGCGGGATTTGAGAGCCCTGCCAACTCCAGTCCAAGGTGTTACTTTTAAGAATACATGATCCCCTTCCTCGAACTCAAGGTCCTTTCTTCGATTATCATAGTAGCATTTTTGCCTATTTTGTGCTGCTCTCATCTTCTCTTGAATTAGTTTAATCTTTTCGTAGTTTGTTGTATTATTTCAGTCCTAAGGTTATGTGATCTTCTCGCTCTACCCAAAGATAGAGGTGTCCTACATCTTCTTCCATATAATGCCTCATATGGGGCCATTCCAATTGAAGAGTGGTAACTATTATTATATGTGAATTCTATTAAGGGTAGATGGTTATCCCAATTTCCTTTATATTCCAAAATACATGCTCTTAATAAATTTTTTAGGGATTGAATAGTTCTTTCAGTTTGTCCATCTGTTTGAGGGTGATAGGCAGAACTTAGTTTTAGCCTTGTTCCTAATGCTTCCTGCAAACTTTCCCAAAATCTAGAAGTGAATCTAGGATCTCTATCTGAAACTATGCTTGTGGGTACACCATGTAATCGTACTATTTCACTTATATATAAATTGGCTAGTTTTTCTAATGAATACCTTACATTAATTGGGATAAAATGAGCGGATTTGGTTAACCTATCTATTATTACCCAAATAGAATCTGTTCCTTTTGAAGTTCTTGGTAATCCTACTACAAAATCCATAGAGATACTATCCCACTTCCATTGCGGTATTTCTAAGGGTTGCAGATTCTGAAGGTTTTTGGTGTTCGATTTTAGCCTTTTGACATACCAAGCATGCATATACAAATTCGTTCACTTCTTTCTTTCATTTTAGGCCACCAAAACAGGGGTCTTCGTGTCCTTATACATCTTGGTGGCACCAGGGTGAATACTAAGCTTACTTTTATGTCCTTCCTCTAAGATTACCTTCTTAAGTTCCAATATATTAGGTATGCATATTCTATTTTGAAATCTTAAAATTCCATCAACTCCAATATTGAAGTTACTATTTTCTCCTTTTCTTATGGCTTCAATCTGATTATTAAGAAAAGGATCCATTTCTTGTTTCTGTCTTATTTCATTCATAAATTCATTAGTTATTCTTAAGGCTCCTAACTTAATACTAACAGAGTAAACTCACATGCAAGGTTGAAGTTCCTAAATTGATCTATTAAATCCATCTCTTTGACCATTAAACTTGATATTGCTATGGTCTTTCTACTTAATGCATCACTACTACATTTGCTTTGCCTGATGGTACTTAAGATCAAAATCATAATCTTTTAAAAATTCCATCCACCTTCTTTGTCTCATGTTTAACTCCTTTTGGCTAAATAAATACTTAAGGCTTTTGATCACTAAATACCTCAAATCTTGTTCCAAAAAGATAGTGTCGCCATATTTTAAGCGTAAATACTACCGCAACTAGTTCTAGGTCATGGGTTGGGTAGTTCCTTTCATGGTTTTTCAATTGTCTTGATGCATAGGCTACCACTTTTCCTCCTTGCATTAGCACTCCTCCTAAACCTAGTTTAGAGGCATCACAATATACTTCAAACGATTCATTGGGTTTGGTAGGGTCAAAACAGAGCAGAGTTAGTTTTTTCTTAAGGGTTTGGAAACTTTGTTCACAATCATTATTCCATACAAAAGCTTGGCCTTTTCTAGTTAAGGTTGTGAGAGGCAAAGCTATCTTGGAGAAATCTTTTATAAATCTTCTATAATATCCAAATTAATCCTAGAAAACTCTTTATTTCTCACACATTTTTTGGTCTTTCCCATTTTAGAACCGCCTACTTTATGTGGATCTACCGCAATTCCTCCTTGTGATATTACATGTCCTAGGAAACTAACTTCTTCTAACCAAAATTCACATTTGGACCATTTTGCGTATAACCTGATCTTTCAAGATTTGTAATACCACTCTAAGATGTTTAGCATGTTCCTCTTTGGTTCTTGAGTATACCAAAATGTCATCTATAAATACTACCACAAATTTATCCAAATATAGTTGAAAAATCCTATTCATGTAATCCATAAATACTCGGGTGCATTAGTTACACCAAAGGGCATAACCATGTACTCATAGTGTCCATATCGGTACTAAAGGCAGCTTTAGGGATATCTTCAAATTTTACCCTTATTTGGTGGTATCCGGACCTTAGATCAATCTTACTAAATACACAAGCTCCTACTAGTTGGTCCATAAGATCATCTATCCTTGGTAAGGGTACTTATTCTTAATGGTTACCTTATTTAGTTGTCTATAATCTACACATAGTCTCATAGTTCCGTCCTTCTTCTTTACTAGAAGTACGGTGCTCCCTAAGGTGATACACTAGGTCTAATAAACTGTTTCTTCAATAGTTCTTCTATTTGTTTCTTTAGCTCCACTAATTCTAAGGGTGACATCCTATAGGGTGCAATAGAAATTGGTCCAAATTCCCGGTATCGTGTCTATAGAAAATTCAACTTCCCTTTGAGGTGGTAGTTGGTTTACTTCTTCTAAAATACCTCGAGAAATTCTCAGACTACCGGTATATTATCGAATGTGACCTTTCGTTCCACTTCTAGGTTAGAAAGGATCATGTACACGTCATTATTTTTCTTTAAGTCCCTTTTTACTTGGTTGGAGATTATCTCCATATCCCTACTTGCTTTAGGGTCGAAAAGATTAAGGTTTTATCGGCTTTTTATAAGGACATGGTTGGAAGATAACCAGTCCATTCCAAGAATAATATCAATTTGTTTTAGTGGTATACAAACCAAGTTGACTAGGAAGGTTTTGTTATTTAATTCTATTTGACAATCAACATATGTAAGTAGTTGTAACTGACTCATTGGTAGGGGTAGTTATTATTAACTCAATATTTAGAAGGGATAGTGGAAGTTGTAACCTTTTAGCACAGTCTGAAGATATAAAGGAATGAGTGGCTCCAGAGTCAAATAGTACAAGTAAAGGAATTCCACGTATGGAACACGTACCTTGTACAAGATCATTGGCATTCGAGGCCTCGGCTCCATTGAGGGTGAATACTCTTCCCACCTTTGGTTTCCCTTGTTGGTTGTTATTAGTGCCTTTAGCGCTTCCATTAGTTTCTTCTTTTAGTTGTGGGCAGTTCCTTTGGATGTGTCCTTTTTGGTTGCATTTGTAGCAGGTAATGTCCGATTTGGGGCATTGAGGGGAGATATGCCCAGACTCCCCACATTTGAAACATTTGGTTGGGGCTGGAAAGTTGCCACTTCCTCTTACTTTGTTATCCATTTTCATTTTAGGATGAGTATATGGCTTTCCTCTCTGTCCTTGTTCCTTGTTTCTTATGGGTCCCCCATTATTCTTGCCTTTATAATAAGCTGCTTTAGCTCTAGAGTCTTCATCATATATTCTACACATATTTACTAAAATAGGGTATTGTCTAATACCCTGGTAGTTGATAGCTTGCTTGATCTCAGGTCGAAGTCCATTAAGAAATTTGACACATTTGGAGCTTTCCCCCTCTGATGAAGCCACACTTGGAAAAGGATCCATGGAAGCTCCAAATTGCCCACACTTGCCTTCAACCACGCATCAATCCAAAGAAGCAAAGAAGAAATGGTTCGGTTTAGGTGTTTTTGGTTTTAGGTTCAAGAAATCAAAGTAGAAAATGGATTAGAAAGGAATGAAGATGGCGCCAAGGAGAAGAACTCCTATAAGCCTAGGAGGAACCGCCACAATGGTTGAAGAAGCCATTGATAAGATTCAAGGTCTTCCCTAAGGGAACAAGAGAAAATTCTCTCAAAAGCTAGAAGCTATTTTCATTCATCAAAAGTTCTTTACAAAGGAGAAGCTTAGGGTATTTATAGGTTGCAAAGCTTGGGCTCCAAGTAATCTTAGCTTGCCTTGCAAGCTAAGTAACCTTTAACCACGGTTGGGAGCCACTAATCACGGTTAGGGCTCAACCAATCCGTGGAGCTTCCTTGCAAGCCAAGTAACCCAAGTGGTTAGTTGGTTGTTAGGAAGCACATGGCCTTCACATGGTCTTGTCCCCTCCTTGTCTCCTTCTTGTCTCCTCCTTAAGACCATGTGATGTGCCATGTCATCAATCCTCTACCTTTCTTAATCAAGGGTGGAGATCTTTGATTAAGCTTAGGCATGGATCCAAAGCTTAATTAAAGGCTCCTCCTTTTTAAGAAGGTTTTCAAGCTCACACAAGTTTTTAAACAAAAAATGATTTTATTCAATTTTTAAATTCTTGTGTGGCTTGACTTGGGAGTGTGGCATGCGTAGGATTAGATGGAGCCTTAGGCCTTGGGCCTATGAAAACCCACGGGCTTAAGCCCAAGTATTCCCTAAAGCTATTACAACATAGGACTTAGTTATGTTTCAAAAGAATTTACAAGTAAACTACAAGTACTAGGTCCTATACTATCTTCTTGTGCTTGAGTCTTCCCACCTCCTCTTCTAGCTTCCTTTGCATGCTTCTAGTAACTCTTCTAGATGTTCCTACATCAAACCCTCCTTCTTGGCTTGAACTTGTCCCCAAGTTGAGGTCATCATTTGTACCTACATCACATAAAGAAAGATCAGCTTATATTGAAAGAGTTACTACCACCATACTTACTTGGTAAGTCGAGCTTGTATGCATTTGCCCCCAATTTTTCTATGATCTTGAAGGGTCCATCTCCTCTTGGAAGTAGCTTGGAACTCCTTAAGGTAGGAAACCGTTCCTTTCTCAAATGAAGCCAAACCATATCCCCTACTTTGAACTCAATGTCTTTGTGATGTTTGTTGTAGGTTCTTGCTATTTGCTCATTCTTTTTTCTCTATTTTCTCCTTTACTTGAGCGTGTAGCTCTTGGATCTTTCTAGCCCTCTCTTGACCGCTCCTATTACAAGAAAACTCAATAGGCAAAGCCACTAGATCAAGTGGGGTGAGTGGGTTAAATCCATAAACAATTTGGAAAGGAGAAAATTTAGTAGTGGAATGTTCAACCCTATTATAAGCAAACTCAATATGAGGTAGCCAATCTTCCCAACTCTTTATTTTGTCACCAACAAAAGTTCTCAATAGTTGACCCAAGGTTCTATTGACAACTTCGGTTTGCCCATCCGTTTGGGGTGGCAAGTTGTAGAGAAAAGAAGTTTGGTTCCAAGACAACTCCAAAGGGTCCTCCAAAAGTGTCCAAGAAATTTTGAATCTCTATCACTCACAATGGTCTTGGGTACTCCATGGAGCCTCACTACTTCCTTAAAGAATAGTCTTGCAATATGAGAAGCGTCATCAACTTTCTTGCAAGCTATGAAATGAGCCATTTTTGAGAAACGACATACAACAACAAAGATACTATCCATCCCTCTTTTGATTTGGGAAGGCCAAGGATGAAATCCATGGATATATCCATCCAAGGGGAGGAAGCAATCGGAAGGGGTTGGTAGAGACCATTAGGGAGACTTTAGATTTGGCCTTGTTACAAGTGATGCATTTAGAGATGTGCTTGACAACTTGAACTCTCATATGAGGCCAATAGAAGTTCTCTTGTAACATGGCCAAAGTCTTATCTCTTCCAAAATGACCCATCAAACCTCCTCATGAGTTTCAACCACCAACAAGTCCCTCAAAGAAGATTTAGGTACACACAATGCTTGGCCTTTAAAGAGATATCCATTGTGCCTAAAATAGTCTTTGAATGCACCTTTGGTACTTGATTCTCATGCAAGACCGAAATCCTTATCCAAGGCATACATAGGTTTAATATGGTCAAAACCATACATCTTACACTCAAGCATGTTTATCAAAGTGTGCCTTCTACTTAGAGCGTCGGCAACTATGTTACTAGACCCCTTTTTATACTTGATGATGTAAGGAAATTGTTCTATGTATTCTACCCATTTGGCATGCCTCTTATTCAATTTTCCTTGCCCTCTCAAATGCTTTAGGGCTTCATGGTCCGTATGGACTATAAACTCTTTAGGTAGCAAGTAGTGTTGCCACACATGTAAAGCCCTTACTAAAGCATATAATTCTTTATCATAGGTAGAGTAGTTAAGGTGCCCCCCTTTAGTTTTTCACTAAAATAAGCTATGGGATGCCCTCCTTGCATGAGAACCGCACCTATGCCTACATTTGACGCATCACATTCAAGTTCAAATGATAAAGAGAAATTTGGTAAAGCAAGTATGGGTGCGTGTGTGAGTTTGTGTTTGAGCACCTTGAAGGCTTCTTCTTGAGAAGGCCCCCATGAAAACTTAATGTCCTTTTTTACAAGTTCATTCAATGGACTAGCTATGGTGCTAAAGTCCTTTACAAATCTTCTATAGAAACTAGCTAAGCCATGAAAACTCCTTACCTCCTTTACACATGTTGGTGTGGGCCATTCCTTGATAGCTTGTATCTTGGCTTCATCTACTTCCACTCCCTTTGAGCTTACAACGAATCCAAGGAATACAACTTTTTCGCCCCAAAGATACATTTATCCTTATTTGCATACAATTTTTCTTTCCTAAGTACTTCTAAAACACTTTTCAAATTATTTACATGCTCTTGAAAACTTCTACTATATACTAAAATATCATCAAAATATACTACTACAAATTTACCTAGGAACTCCCTTAGCACATGATTCATGAGTCTCATGAATGTACTAGAGCATTAGACAATCCAAATGGCATTACTAGCCACTCATATAATCCAAATTTAGTCTTAAAGGCGGTTTTCCATTCATCTCCATCTTTCATTCTAATTTGATGGTAACCGCTTTTGAGATCTATTTTGGAAAATAGAGTAGATCCATGTAATTCATCTAATAGATCATCTAATCTAGGAATTGGATGTCTATATCTAATAGTGATATTATTTATTGCTCTACAATCGGTACACATTCGCCACGCACCCTCCTTCTTAGAACCAAGATGATAGGTGATGCACAAGGAGAGAGGCTTTCTTTGACCCATCCTTTCTTCAAGAGGTCTTGGACTTGCTTCTCAATCTCCTTTGTTTCACTTGGTGAGCTCCTATAGGCGGGTTTGTTGGGCAATTGGGAACCCGAATGAGATCTATTTGATGTTCTATACCCCTAAGAGGTGGCAATCCATGGGAAGATCCAAAGGAAAGACATCTTGGAATTCCTCAAGTAATTCATCTATGGACTTGTCATCACCTACACAAGCATTGCTCAATGTTAAAGGAGTAGGCATACACAAAAACATAGATTTCCTAGCTAAGTATTCCCTTTTTATTTCATTGCATGTAACAAGTAATGTCTCTTTACATTTACTATGACTAATATTATTATTACAACTTGAATCATTTTTCAAAACAATTTTCTTTTTGCTTTGCTTCTCGGCCAAGGCTTTGGGTGCTTTGGAATTCTCGCCTCTTCACTCTTTGGCTCTTGGGACCTCCTAAGTCTTAACTTGACTTGGTCCTCACATACCTCCTTTGGTGACAAAGGTTTTAGTAAAACTTTTCTACCTTCAAAAGAAAACAAGAAAGTGTTAGCAAGACCATCATGAATCACATTTCTATCATATTGCCATGGTCTACCTAGGAGTAAATGAGTAGCTTCCATTGGAACTACATCACACAAAACACTATCAACATATTTTCCTATAGAAAAGTCTATCATGCATTGTCTATTAACCTTTATTTCACCATTTTCACTAAGCCATTGTAATTTATAAGGTCTAACATGAGTAATAGTAGGCAATTCAAGTTTAGCTACAAGACCCTCACTTACAACATTTGTACAAGAACCTCCATCAATGATTAAGGAACATACATTGCCCTTTACCTTGCACCTTGTATGGAAAATGTTTTCCCTTTGTGTGTCATCAATTGCAAGGTTCAATTTAAGGAGTCTCCTTACCATAAGCAAGTCACCCTTCTCGGCTTCTTCACTATGGATGGATGCTTCCTTTTCTTCTTCCTTTTCACTTGAAGATCCTTGTGAAGATTCACTTATAGTTTCTCCTCCTCTTGTGACCATTGTCCTTTTGTTAGGACATTGAGATGCAATGTGGCCCTTCCCTAAACACTTGAAACATTTTATGTTACTTGATCTCAAGGGATTAGGTTGAGAAACTACCTCTTTAGGCTTGGTGGAGTCTCTACTATCTCTCCCTTTAGGCTTGGAAGATGGTTCCTTGTTTTCCTTTCCTTTCCAAGAAGAAGTGTTTGGCGTGGACACCCTTTTGCTTGCCTTCTCTTAAGTTGTGACTCAATTCTCTCGGCTAGGTGTATGGCCTCTTCAATGTGGGAGTACCTTTGCAACTCCAACACATCTTGGATTTCTGCTTCAACCCATTCACAAACCTTGCCAAAGTAGACTCCAAACTCTCCTCTATGTGTGCTCTTAGCATGGTGATTTCAAGGTCCTTGAAGTATTCTTGAACACTTCTATTCCCTTGATACAATCTTTGTAATTTGTTGTGTAGATCCCTTAGGTATGTGGGTGGTACAAAACGCTCTCTCAAGGCATGCTTCAAGGCTTCCCATGTTGTCACTCTTGGCCTAATGCAACCGTAGCCCCTATCTTGTTGATTCCACCAAATCATGGCATAGTCTTCAAATTCTAGGGTCACTAGGTGTAGCTTTTTCTCTTCACTCAACAAGGGATAGCTTGAGAAAATTTGGTCCACTTTCATGGCCCAATCTAGGTATGCTTCGGTCCTCCACTACCATTGAACTTAGGTATGGTGATCTTCACAAACCTCTCATCAAACCTATCTTCCTCCTCCCAATGGGTCCTCCTTCCTTCTCGGTTTTCTCTTGCCTCTTCTCGGCCATACCTTCCCCCATTCCTCCTAGTATGGTAAAAAGGTTCATTCCTAGGAAAAGGTTCTCTAAAAGGAATTCCTTCATCACTTCCAATGGAGGTTTTAGGTTCCCTTTCCCTACTACTTCTCCTTTCTCCTTCATCGTCATGTCTTCTCCTATTTCCACTCATCCTTTCTCTCCTATCCCCTCATTATTCAAAGATCTTTCTCCCCCTCGGTTCTCCCTCCTCATTCTTTCCTCACTCTCCCTCAATTTAGCATCCATTTTCTCCATCACCAAGTTCAAAATATTTAGTGTCCTAGGTGACAAGTCTTGTCCAACACTAGATGGACTTGCCATGGCTGCAAGAAAGAGTTAGTATACAAGAAAATAAGGAAAGCAATAAACCTTTCAACACTCTCTAAGTGTATCCACTCACACTCGTGTATCACTCAAATCAAGGCTCTTTTTATGAGGATGCTCTCTTGCCTTTTACCACTCTTTCTCTATGTTCTAGTAGGATTATCCTCTAATCAATTATCAAGGTTCTTAGCATACCATTATGAAAGAGGAACAGCACCTAACTAGGCTTAAGAGGTCAAGAAAGACAAGAGACTCTAAGACAAAACCAAAGAATCCAAAGGAGACAAGCAATAAAAGCTCAAAATGAAATGAATGGCTACTCAAATTGTGGAGAAAATTTAATGAGACAATGGCACATAATAGGGCAGCAAAATATCATATAAAAGCCCAAGGAAACATGTCAAAACAGAGGCATATCATGAGGTAATCAAAACTGGACAGCAAGCACTTCAAACCACTTAGAAACCGAAATTAGAAACCGATTTCAAAAAAATCAGCAAAATATTAGAGACCGATTTTGCCTAGTTTCTATACTTTGCTAGCTATCATGCTTCTCATGCAAAATTCAATTAAATGCCTTTATGTTCAGTACAATAATATGTCCAGCAAAGTGCAGTGCAGTGGAGAAAAAGAAAATTACATGTAAAGAACCAAAAGATACACAATTCACTAGGAAGCTCAAAACTAGAATTTCAACTAGAATGTGTAGGCTCTTTCCTAGGTCCAATGGTGTTTCTTTTGTGTAACTCTTTTTCTTTTTCACTTTCTTTTGCTCTTATGTTGCAGTACTCTCTTTTTTCTTTTCACTTTCTATGGCTCTCTAATTGTGCTTTTTGTTTTATAGCCACTACTCTTCACTACTTGTTTTTCTTTTCACTTGTTTTTCTTTCTCTTCTCTTTTCTTTCTTTTGATTTTGATTCTTTTCTTTTGTAATTGTATGGCTGGACCGAAACCTCTAAGGAACTAAAAGCCTCTTCTAGGTTCAAATCCTAGCTTATCATAGCAATTACAAAGTCTACTCAAAATTTCAAAACAAATAGCAATCTAAAATTACTAAAAATTCAAAATCATGCAAGCATATACTAGTAGACGTTCCTAGCACTTAGAAATCATGTACTATGCGTGTGGAAGATTAAAGTGCAGTACAAAACCAGTAATTATGCCTCACAATACAGTGGAAAACACGGCTAAACAAAATCCTAATGACATACATGAATTAAAAACTTGCAAGAGCAAAATTCATGAAAGATTATGGAGTCAAAATTTGCAAGCTATTCAATCATGTATTCAAAGAAAATGATGGAACATATCAAGATGACGCTACGGCCTAATGCAGTAACTATAAGAAGAAAATATGCTCCAAACTCAAAACTACTAATGAGACAACTCAAGGAACTCAAATAAGCTACTCAAAGAAGAAGACACAAGATTCAATCGGTGGAAGAACTCAAAAGAAAAACAAGACTCAACTAACCGTTGTGAAGATTCAAAGTCAAGGTAACCTTGCTCTAGATACCACTTGATGAAGCCACACTTGGAAAAGGATCCATGGAAGCTCCAAATTGCCCACACTTGCCTTCAACCACGCATCAATCCAAAGAAGCAAAGAAGAAATGGTTCGGTTTAGGTGTTTTTGGTTTTAGGTTCAAGAAATCAAAGTAGAAAATGGATTAGAAAGGAATGAAGATGGCGCCAAGGAGAAGAACTCCTATAAGCCTAGGAGGAACCGCCACAATGGCTGAAGAAGCCATTGATAAGATTCAAGGTCTTCCCTAAGGGAACAAGAGAAAATTCTCTCAAAAGCTAGAAGCTATTTTCATTCATCAAAAGTTCTTTACAAAGGAGAAGCTTAGGGTATTTATAGGTTGCAAAGCTTGGGCTCCAAGTAATCTTAGCTTGCCTTGCAAGCTAAGTAACCTTTAACCACGGTTGGGAGCCACTAATCACGGTTAGGGCTCAACCAATTCCGTGAGCTTCCTTGCAAGCCAAGTAACCCAAGTGGTTAGTTGGTTGTTAGGAAGCACATGGCCTTCACATGGTCTTGTCCCCTCCTTGTCTCCTTCTTGTCTCCTCCTTAAGACCATGTGATGTGCCATGTCATCAATCCTCTACCTTTCTTAATCAAGGGTGGAGATCTTTGATTAAGCTTAGGCATGGATCCAAAGCTTAATTAAAGGCTCCCTCCTTTTTTAAGAAGGTTTTCAAGCTCACACAAGTTTTTAGAACAAAAAATGATTTTATTCAATTTTTAAATTCTTGTGTGGCTTGACTTGGGAGTGTGGCATGCGTAGGATTAGATGGAGCCTTAGGCCTTGGGCCTATGAAAACCCACGGGCTTAAGCCCAAGTATTCCCTAAAGCTATTACAACATAGGACTTAGTTATGTTTCAAAAGAATTTACAAGTAAACTACAAGTACTAGGTCCTATACTATCTTCTTGTGCTTGGAGTCTTCCCACCTCCTCTTCTAGCTTCCTTTGCATGCTTCTAGTAACTCTTCTAGATGTTCCTACATCACCCTCCCTTCCTTGGTAATGTGGGAAATATCGTACCAATTCCTCAAACTTGACTGCGTATTCAGCTACAGTCATATTCCCTTGTTTAAGTTCCAAGAACTCCATCTCCTTTTTATTCTTTATGTCTTCAGGGAAGTATTTCTCCAGGAATACTTTCTTGAAGATTTCCCAGGTTATGACTTGTCCATTAGTTTCTAAATACTGACGGGTGTTTTCCCACCAACATTCAGCTTCTTCTGTCAGCATATAAGTTCCAAATGCTAGTTTTTGTTCGTCTGGACAAGTCGTAACTCGAAATATCTTTTCTATTTCCCTTATCCAACTTTGAGCACTATCTGGGTTGTAACCCCCATTAAAAGATGGTGGATTGTTCTTCAGGAAGTGATTCAGCCCTTGATACTCTGCCCTTCCTCCGTTATTTCCTCGATTCTGATTTTCTATAGCTCGAGCCAGAGCTTGTAAAGCTTCTGCTATAACTCTATCATTTCTTACCGCCATAACTTTTCTAATAAAAGTAGGGCATAGAATATCATAGAGTTAGTCTACATTCTATTCTAGACTAGGTGACTATTCAATCAAGCAAAGCACACCACATAATCAAACAAACACTCAAGCAAACCAGCAATCAATCATTCATACAACAAAACATAGTAGACACATAACTCACAAGTCGAACTGGTTCAACCTGCTCTGATACCACTAATGTAACACCCTCCTCTTATTTACTTATTTTATTTATATTTTGTAATTTAAAGTGGTTAATGATATAGTAAATAAAAGAGAGATTTAGAAAACAACGCTTTTATTACATAGGTTTTAAAGTTCATTACAACCAGATTACATAACTTTGTCCTATTATTATATTACATTTACTTCTTCATGCAAAACATAGTAAGCATCTTCATCAAGATAGTAGTAATAACCATTGCGAAACAAAGTGACAACTTCTCAATCCCGCAAATCTGTAAAAATAGAATTGCAAGGGTGAGCTTTCCTTAATCCTCAAATAATTTTAATTATAGTAAAACTTTTGAAAATAAGGAAAAATATTCATAAAACCAATATTCTTTAATATTCTTCAATTTCTTTAAAAATAGTAATTTATTAATATAAAACCTGTGTCCAAACCATTAATTCAATTCACAAGGTAAAACCACCAATCAACCATAAAACGAATCAGTAATTTATCACAATAATCATGTATTCAATCAAAACACATAATCACTATTGCATGCTCTTATTCCTATATGATGCATGTATCCTCACGATGTACTTTCCCTATTTACTCAACATGCAATGTGGCGCCATCCACCGAAAATAGCCCGGGCATCTGGTCCTCACATCCTCCGGACCCACCAAGGTGGTAGACACTCCGTAATTGTCGAGTTCCCTCGATGTCCGGGACCTCCCCCCAACATGTGATCATCATGAGCAGGGCAATTTCCCCACCAAGAGAACCCCTCTAGTCCACGGTATTCCACTCACACAGACGGAATCCGTAACTTACGGACTTGGTCTACTACTATCCAACATCATGCAACATGCTCTAGACCTTGAATTGTATAATGACCTTCATCATATCTCAAATATCGACCTTTCCACCAGGTCATCTTTATCTCACCTCATTCTAAGCATTGCCCATTCACCAAGCAATCTTAGAATGTTGCCTCTCCACTAGGCATTTCAAATCGGTCATTAAGCAATTCAAGTCCATATGCAACCATGCATGTCACCACTTATTCATATCCAACTCAAAACCGCATATTTTGATATGAAATCAACACCAAGAAACACCAATAAACACCAATAAATCGAGAACCAAGAAACAAGAAACACCAAGAATTATCAAGGAAACATCGAGAACCAATAAGCAGTACCACACTTTTCCTCGTAACAAGAATAATTCTGTTCTGATGTGGAAGATCGGACAAAACCGCAACCACAGAGCATACTAAGAATTATCTTCACACCTTAGTATCCGAAAAACTAAAGAAATATAATGAAAGTAACAACAAAACAAAGAATAGAAGAGTAGGATAAGGACAAATCTCCCTTACAGGTTTCTCCCAAAGCTTCTTCCTATACTCTTCCTCTACTTACATGCTCCTTTCTTAGAGATATTTCTTCCTAAGAGAGAGCTTGAGAGAATATAGAAATGTTCTTTGGTTTGTTTTCTCATCTCGAAACCCCTAGGCCCTATTTATAGAATTTCCAAAGCACTATTTGCTACGTGATTTGATAATTTTACCCTCGCTACGTTGATTTGACCATTTTACCCCCGCTACATTGATTTGACCATTTTACCCCTGCTACAGTAACAATATTTCTACAGTATTTTGCTACGGTAACACTATTTCTACAGTAATTTGACACTTCTAGCCTTGCTACAGTGTGTCGGTACTACTATTTAGCTACAGTGATTTGACACTTCTACCCTTGCTACAGTGTGTCGGTATTACTATTTCTACAGTGATTTGACCCTTCTACCCTTGCTACAGTGTGTCGGTATTACTATTTCTACAGTGATTTGACCCTTCTACCCTTGCTACAGTGTTATACAGTATAGCTACAGTACATCTACAGTATATTGCTACAGTATCTCTACGTATATCTACAGTATATTGCTACAGTAATTTTTGGATTTTTCAAAAAAATTTATAATTTTAATCTTCTTCAAATCATATTTAAATTTCTTGAATGTTACAATATTCATTTGGGCAGCTAAACTTCTCATGAGGGGCTCAAGTGCAATGCAAGTCTTATTAGATTCGTGAATCCTTCTCAGATTTTCTTGAACTACCCTCAGATGCCTCAATATCTTTTGCTGATCTGCAGCAGTAGCTGGAGCTTCTACCAATGGAGCTTTTCCTTTAGACTTTGGAGTGGCTCTAGAAGTGGACGGTGCTTCTGGTGTGGCTTTGGATTTCCTGGACTCTCCTTTGGTGAAACTCACCTCTAATGTGGCTCCCGGTCTCATAGGGATGAAACCCTCAGTTGAAACTCCAGCCCCAATACACAGCTGAGTGATGATGCTTGCATAAGGCAGGGATCCCTGTTTTTGCAAGTGCATAGTGTGAATCTCATTGGCTATGGTCAGGCCTACATTCAGATACTCACCCTTCATTATTGTGTATAAGCACCAAATCCTCTTCTTTGTGATGGAAGACCTGTGCTGGATTGGCAATAGAATCCCAAAGATAAAAGCCCACCACATTTTTGCCTTGAAACATAATGATGAAGCTTTAACCTGAGTAACTCCGTTGTTGCGCAATAGACTATCCTTCCAAGCTCCCTTTCCTTCACATAATAACTGATCTATCTTGCTTGGTTCGGCTTTGCTATCGGTTCTATACTGGAAGATACAATTCCTTCCTTCTGAGAAAGGAATTAATAAGAGTCGGTTGATGGCTTGAGGTGAGAAAGAAATCGCTTTCCCAAGAATCGGCGCCATAAACTTGTCGACTTTAAAATATGCGTGTGTGTGTGTCAATCTTATGGCAAGTGTACCAGTCGTCACAAGTTTAGAATAGTGAGATAAGGATGTCGAACCACAGAGACTAATTGTGAAGTATCGAATGCTTACTATGTTTGCTATTAGGATGAACAATTGAGTGAATCATGTGTGTAAACTGAGTAACTATGTAAAAAGACAATGTACTGTAATACAAGAGATGGAAAACAATAGATGTTTAAGTTTCAGAAATGATGAAAACAGTTAGGGAATAGGTTCATTCAATTCCTTCTCTCAAGTAATTACTGCCTATATCAATTCCATTGTTATCAATCAATTGGTGACTAGAATTTGTGATACCTTAGACTAATCCTATTCCTAGGTCTTTAGTCCCTTTGAATGACTTCTATAATCTCTAATCCCTTAGGTGAAAACAGAAACTCATTCAAGAAGCGAAACAGATAAATTCACAATGTCTCATAACATGCAAGTTCTATTCCTAGACTCATGCAAAAGTATAATGATGCACTTCTTCTCCTAGTTCAACTATCAATCTTCCAATCGCATAATTGAAATGAGAAACAACAACTCAAGGAACAGTTCAATCCAATTCAAGCAGTTAATATTCCTATCACTATTTGAACTTCATGAATTAAACCTCAAGAAATTGCATTAAGTAAGAAGAGATCAATCAATCAACCGAAATTACAATTGAATCAACATAGAAATTCATTACAAGTATTCTTCCGAATCGAAATCCCCTTCCCTAACCTAAGAATTTAGCCTAACATGGAAATAGAAAAAGAAAGAACAAAAATAGAAATCAAAACCGAGAGAAGCTCCATGAATCTTTAGATCTTGCTTCCACAAGCTCCAATTCTTCAAGAATCTTCAAGGATTTGATGGAGAAGGATGAAGAACAAAGGTGGAGAAGAGAGAAAAATGAGAGAATCGTGCATGAGAAGCAACAAGAAAAACTAAATTGTGAAGAAGTCCCGTCAATTCGCGCCCAAACAAAGCATTTTATAGCAAAGTGGAAACGCGCCACCACTTAAAAGAACGCGCCCGGCGCGTTTTGAGTGAATCGGGGCCCGAGCGCGCCACCTTGTGCGCCCGGCGCGTTTCGCCGCAAGCAAGGCTGAAACACGCCACCAGTGCGCCCGGCGCGTTTCGCCGTTAAGCAATGCTGAAACGCGCCACTTTGTGCGCCCTGGCGCATTTTCACGGGTAAGGATGCTCCAATTGGCTTGCTTTGATCTTGATTTGGGCTTGCATCCTTGTTCTTCTTGATGGCATCTTCATCTTATGTCCATAGCTTCTATTCCAAGCATTCTTTCTTCTCTTCAATGAACCTAGAATCAACAAAAGAATGATTAAGATGACTTAAAAACTCAAGAAAACTTATAAAACTTAACAAAACACTAACTCAAGAGCTAACCCTAAGCAAATATGGTATTTTCAATGTTTTCTTGCCTAAACTACAACTAAACCTATTGAAAATGAATGAAAATGGATAGAAAACTCCTAAGAAAACATGTATAATCTAACACTTATCACAACCCCAAACTTAAAGCTTTGCTTGTCCTCAAGCAACTAGAATCTATCATTACAAGGATTAATAAGCATGGTATAATATTAAGCTCAATCAGTCATTGAAAATGCCTTATGCAGTTCTTAACTCCTTAAGTCAATTCAATTCATCTATGAAAGTTGGACATGCACTCAGAATGTTATCAAGCACTGCATAATTCATCAAGCATAGGCAAATAACATAGATTGGCATGAGAAAATGTACTTTAGCCAACATCAAGGCAGTCCTCTCCCGGTTAAGTGTTTGCCCTCAATCTCTCAAGTGTTTAGGCTTGTGTTTCTCTCAATATTACCAATCAGAAGGTCAGTTCTCATAGGCTTGCAATGACTCTACAATCTCCACTGCTTTCAAGTAGAAATTGGACACTCAAAAGGTCTTTTCAGGGTTGTAATGGGGTTTAGGTAAGGGTGGGTTAAAAAGAAAGTTTACTGGCTACATATTCATAGGAACTCAAAGAGTAAAAGTTAAAACCTATATGCTATGCATGAACTCATGATGGACAGAAGAAAACTCAAAAACAAAACAGAAACTCACAATGAGTAACATAAACAACTTATGAGACCACTCTATTTTCCTTTTGTTCCTTTATTCTTTTGCTTTTAAACTGCATTTTTTTTTCTGCTTCCTTTTTCTTTCTACTTTTTGCTTTCTTTTTCTTTCTACACCTCATTTCTCATAATTTTTGTCATTTTGTTCTGTTTCTTCCTTTTTCTTTCTTTTCATTTTCTTGTTTTTCTCTTTGTTTTTGCCACTTTGCTTTTCTTGAGTAGTCTCACTCATTGATATTACAAGAAGAAAAACAAAAATTTTGCATGGTATGCATGAAAAACAATGCACTATACTGTATGCATGAAACAAAAAAAAATAGAGAATGCACCATATACAACTATCTATTATTCACAAACTTCACCAAAGTGACCCAACAACCCCAAACTTAGAAATTTGACTTGTCCTCAAGTCAACAACTACACATGCACCCCAAAATCTCAACCCCAAACTTAATCTTGAAACCTATCATCTAAGTAAAGAAACCAATACACTAAAAGTTCCAGTGATAGGACCATTGGTTTTTCACTTAATTAGGCTTGTAATGAGCTTAAGTAACCAAGAAAGAAAGGGTCAAATCAGGCTCAAAGGGCTAGCAATGGAAAATGTTCAGGTTCAGGCTTATTTGGCTCAAGGCTACAAGAAGAAAATTGCCTTTATCATTTGTGTCCAAATCTAAATGTATGCAATTTTGACCAAGAGCTAAAGCAAGTTCTGGAACACACACTTCAGATGGTAAAACACTCAAGAATGAATCATGTTGGAGGCTCAAATTCTTATCCAGGATTAATCATTGCCTAACATTGCTAAGTGCATCAATCATGTCTCAATCCAGAAAATTTTTATGCTAGAATTCTCATACAGTATCTTTTCAAACATTTAAGAAACATGCAACTTTGTCATAGAACCTCAAACTGAACCTAAGTGCCAAAATTTACACAATTCATTCTACTGGACTACAGAGTTAATGTTATACTAATGCATTTAACCTTCATAAGATGGTGCAACAAAACAGAGCATATACTCTAACAAACATGAATTAACAGTTAACATCAAAAGAGTATAGAGGTGCTCCCTGTTGAAGACCAGCCATGATACTCAAGGGTTCTGTACCAAGTGCCAGCAATTCCATGTTTCTCCAGCAGTTCTCTAGCATCTAACAATTCACAAAAACAACACAAACTAACCGAACAAAAACTAACAAATCAAATTCTATTCAAATAAAAGTCAAATAAAAGTCAAATACAGTACCATGAACTAAAGAGACAGTAAAATAGTCTAGCTAAGCTATATTAACTAAAAACTTAAACTTAAACAGAAATATTAAAGTGGGACATCAATCCTCATCTTCTGTCTCATCTTCTTCATCCTCAGTCTCCTCAATACTTTCCTCTGCATCTTCACTCTCCTCAATGCTCTCCTCTGCATCTTCACTCTCCTCAATGCTCTCCTCTGCATCTTCATTATGGCCCCCATCAACCTCTTCACCATCATCATCTTGTCCCTCATTCGGTACTTTACTTCCAAAATCCTCAGAAAACTCTTCAAACCTCATCAAGTCTTCAATCATTTCACTGCTGAGTGGTTTGAATGGCGTCAACTTCTCTACTGGCATATTCATTTGGGCAGCTAAACTTCTCATGAGGGGCTCAAGTGCAATGCAAGTCTTATTAGATTCGTGAATCCTTCTCAGATTTTCTTGAACTACCCTCAGATGCCTCAATATCTTTTGCTGATCTGCAGCAGTAGCTGGAGCTTCTACCAATGGAGCTTTTCCTTTAGACTTTGGAGTGGCTCTAGAAGTGGACGGTGCTTCTGGTGTGGCTTTGGATTTCCTTGACTCTCCTTTGGTGAAACTCACCTCTAATGTGGCTCCCGGTCTCATAGGGATTAAACCCTCAGTTGAAACTCCAGCCCCAATACACAGCTGAGTGATGATGCTTGCATAAGGCAGGGATCCCTGTTTTTGCAAGTGCATAGTGTGAATCTCATTGACTATGGTCAGGCCTACATTCAGATACTCACCCTTCATTATTGTGTATAAGCACCAAATCCTCTTCTTTGTGATGGAAGACCTGTGCTGGATTGGCAATAGAATCCCAAAGATAAAAGCCCACCAAATTTTTGCCTTGAAACATAATGATGAAGCTTTAACCTGAGTAACTCCGTTGTTGCGCAATAGACTATCCTTCCAAGCTCCCTTTCCTTCACATAATAACTGATCTATCTTGCTTAGTTCGGCTTTGCTATCGGTTCTATACTGGAAGATACAATTCCATCCTTCTGAGAAAGGAATTAATAAGAGTCGGTTGATGGCTTGAGGTGAGAAAGAAATCTGCTTTCCCCGGCAACGGCGCCATAAACTTGTCGACTTTAAAATATGCGTGTGTGTGTGTCAATCTTATGGCAAGTGTACCGGTCGTCACAAGTTTAGAATAGTGAGATAAGGATGTCGAACCACAGAGACTAATTGTGAAGTATCGAATGCTTACTATGTTTGCTATTAGGATGAACAATTGAGTGAATCATGTGTGTAAACTGAGTAACTATGTAAAAAGACAATGTACTGTAATACAAGAGATGGAAAACAATAGATGTTTAAGTTTCAGAAATGATGAAAACAGTTAGGGAATAGGTTCATTCAATTCCTTCTCTCAAGTAATTACTGCCTATATCAATTCCATTGTTATCAATCAATTGGTGACTAGAATTTGTGATACCTTAGACTAATCCTATTCCTAGGTCTTTAGTCCCTTTGAATGACTTCTATAATCTCTAATCCCTTAGGTGAAAACAGAAACTCATTCAAGAAGCGAAACAGATAAATTCACAATGTCTCATAACATGCAAGTTCTATTCCTAGACTCATGCAAAAGTATAATGATGCACTTCTTCTCCTAGTTCAACTATCAATCTTCCAATCGCATAATTGAAATGAGAAACAACAACTCAAGGAACAGTTCAATCCAATTCAAGCAGTTAATATTCCTATCACTATTTGAACTTCATGAATTAAACCTCAAGAAATTGCATTAAGTAAGAAGAGATCAATCAATCAACTGAAATTACAATTGAATCAACATAGAAATTCATTACAAGTATTCTGGAATCGAAATCCCCTTCCCTAACCTAAGAATTTAGCCTAACATGGAAATAGAAAAAGAAAGAACAAAAATAGAAATCAAAACCGAGAGAAGCTCCATGAATCTTTAGATCTTGCTTCCACAAGCTCCAATTCTTCAAGAATCTTCAAGGATTTGATGGAGAAGGATGAAGAACAAAGGTGGAGAAGAGAGAAAAATGAGAGAATCGTGCATGAGAAGCAACAAGAAAAACTAAATTGTGAAGAAGTCCCGTCAATTCGCGCCCAAACAGCATTTTATAGCAGTGGAAACGCGCCACCACTTAAGAAGAACGCGCCCTGGCGCGTTTTTGAGTGAATTGGGGGCCTGAGCGCGCCACCTTGTGCGCCCTGGCGCGTTTTCGCCGCAAGCAAGGCTGAAACGCGCCACCCTGTGCGCCCTGGCGCGTTTCCAGCGCAAGCAATGCTGAAACGCGCCACCTTGTGCGCCCTGGCGCGTTTTCACAGGTAAGGATGCTCCAATTGGCTTGCTTTGATCTTGATTTGGGCTTGCATCCTTGTTCTTCTTGATGGCATCTTCATCTTATGTCCATAGCTTCTTTCCAAGCATTCTTTCTTCTCTTCAATGAACCTAGAATCAACAAAAGAATGATTAAGATTACTTAAAAACTCAAGAAAACTTATAAAACTTAACAAAACACTAACTCAAGAGCTAACCCTAAGCAAATATGGTATTTTCAATGTTTTCTTGCCTAAACTACAACTAAACCTATTGAAAATGAATGAAAATGGATAGAAAACTCCTAAGAAAACATGTATAATCTAACACTTATCATAGACATACTTGATACGAGTTCGCTAGAGACGAAGCTCAAATTTGGACCGATCGTCGTCTGTAATTGAAATCTCCACGAATGCGTTAATGGCGGAAGCTCAAAATTGACTCAAGACTCAAGGACTTAGAAGAAAGAATGAAAGCGGAGTAGATTTAGAAGATGATGGCGCCATGCATAAGCAATAAGCCTAAGGGAGAATCGCCACAAGGAAGAGTTTCCATGATAAGATTCAAGGTTCTAGAAGAAACCTTAGAGAGAAATCCACTCTCAAAGAATTAGCTCTTGCTAAATTCAATTCATTCAAAATTTCATCCCAAAGGTCCCTTTTTACAATTCAAAGTGTTACGTATTTATACTAGCGGAAGTTGGGATAGCTTGTAACGGCCCAGACGGAACCAGCTTCAGACGGAAGAGCTCAGCAGGTAAAGGCCCAGACGGAACAAGCTTCAGACGGAAGAGTTCAACATGTGAGGGCCCAGACGGAACAAGCTTCAGACGGAAGAGTTCAGCATGTGAAGGCCCAGACGGAACAAGCTTCAGATGGAAGAGTTCAACATGTGCAGCATCAGACGAAAGAGCGTCTTTGGTGTCATCTGTGGTAGCGTCTGTGGTAATTGTCTGTCGTGTCTACAGACGGAAGCATCAGACTGAAGACTCAGGCGCGGTATCGTCTGTCTGTGATATCGTCTGTCGGTCGGTGTGGTATCGTCTGTCTGTGGGGTATCGTCTGTCGTGTCTACAGACGGAGATCAATCGTCTGTGATACCGTCTGTGACATCGTCTGTCTCCAACTTTGATGGAGGACCATCCTTCACTAGAAGAATTACAAGAGCAATGACAAAGAGAATACAAGAAGAGGTGGAAAGTCAACTTAAAAGTCAAAGTCAACTCTCAAGTCAAGAGTCAACTCAAGACTTCATCTTAACTTGTAATAGGACTTGTAATTTTTCTAGTATCTTGTAATATTGTAATTAGGATTAACAATTAAATAATTAGGACCTTATATTCATTAAAGGTCCACGGTCTAAATTGTAAAAAAATAGTGACCATTAGATAGGATTCTAATCCAAAGGCTAAGCTTAAAAGCTTGGAGTGCAAGCTTGGTGCCATAACCGTTGGATGAGGATCTACATCCAAGGGTGGAGGATTGATCCTTGTCCTCCAAGCTAATCAAGCTTCCACCACAAGCTTCCCTTCATAGCCATTAGATTAGAATCTAATCCAAGGGTGGACATTAGTTCCTTCCATAGCAAGCTAAGCTCCACACCTCATTAGTATAAATAGGATTTCCTTTGTAATTCAAACACTTTTGATTAATTGAGAATTGAATTCAGAAAATTGAGAGTGTTTTCTCTCTTGTGTTCTTGTGAAGAACCTTGAATCTCATCAATGGCTTCCTTGCTCCATTGTGGCGGTTCCACCTCAAGCTTATTGGCACTTGCCATGGCGCTATCATCTCTCTTCTAATCCGTTTTCTTCTTCCTTTTCTTCTTGAGGCCGTGTGCTTCTTCTTCCTAAACACCAAGCCTCCATTGAAGCATGAAGATCCGTGTCTCCTATGCTATTCTCCTTGAGGATTGCATCAAATTTGGTATCTAGAGCTTGTTCTACTTCAATTGGAGCATCCTATCCAGTTTGAATTTTCCTTACTTTGAGTTTGCGTTTTCTCTTCAATTTTTTTGTGTTAATTTCATGTTGTATGAACTTGCTTGAGTTCTTCACATGTTCCTTGAGTTGTCTTCATCTTGAATTTGAGTTTTCATGTTAAAAACATTCCTAGATCTAAAATTCCTATCAATTCCTTGTGTTTTCACCGTTTAATTTTCTTTCTAAGCTTGTTCTAGTAATTTTCACATGTGTTCTTGCTTTTGCTTCATATGAACCGTGCCAAATCCATGCTATTCCGTGAATTACTGGTTTGAATGTGTTTGAGGTGCTGTTCACATGTTTTAAGTGCTAAGAATTGTGCATTACAAGTTCAAGTAGCTTTCACCATGCTTAATCTTGCTTACTAGTAATTTTAGACTTAATTTTGCCTTAGTCTTAGGTTTTTCTCAATTCGGTCCAGCAAAAGAAAGTCAAGAAAAAGAAGTACAAAGTCAAAGGAAAAAGAAAATCAAAAGAAAGATTACAAGAAAAAGAATCACAAGAAAAATCAAAGAGAAGAGAAAACTAGAAAAGTGAAACTAGTGGAAATTCAAGTGAATAGAAAAAGAGCAAATGAAAAGTGAATTTAGTGAAATTAAAGCCTAATTGTGCAGTGCAGTACCTTGACTAATTGAGCCTCTAAATACTCCCAAAATTAGTGGTTCAAAGGACTTAGAGTACTAGAGACACTTAGGACTAAGCATTATCACAAAAACTTGAGTTTAGATTGCTAGTAGCCTAGATTCTTGAACTTGTGGTGTAACACCCCCTTGTAACATCCCCTCTTATTTACTTACTTATCTTATTTTTTAATTAGTAATTTAAAGTGGTTAATGATGTAGTAAATAAAAGAGGGATTTAGGAAACAACATTTTCATTACATAAGATTTAAAGTTCATTACAAATAGATTTCATAACTTTGTCCTTTTATTATTTTACATAACTACCTTTCTATTACCTTAGAACATCTACCCAACACTTCTACACGCAAAACATAGCAAGCACCTTCACACAAGATAGTAGCAACAACCAGTGACAACTTCTTAACCCTGCAAACCTGCTCCCCCGAACGTTGTTCGAGATCATCACAGGTGTTAAAAACACAAAGTGCAAGGGTGAGCTTTCCTTAACCATAATTATAAAAAAATTGATTGTAGTTCAAGGAAAACCTTTTCTTTTATAAATTTAGAAATTTCATCGAAAATATCATTTTTAGAATAATACTTCCATACATATCCATGATCATCAAAATATCAATCACATAGTAAGGCAATCAACAACCAAATCAAACAAACCATCAATCACAATCAATGATTCAGGCATGAATTCCATTTAATCAAACACACCATCACTAATGTATGCTCCTAAGCCTACATGATGCATGCACCTTCACCATGCATTTTCACTCTTCACTCGAAATGCAATGTGGCGCCCTCAACTGAAAATAGCCTGGGGCATCTGATTCTCACACTCAATCAGACCTACCAGAGGTAGACACTCCGTAATTTGTCGAGTTCCCTCAGTGTCCGGTAGGACCTCCCCCGCAACATGTGATCATCATGAGCAGGGCAATTTCCCCACCAAGAGAACCCCCAAGTCCACGGCATTCCACTCACTCAGGCGGGAACCCATTCAAGGACTTACGGACTTGGTCTACTACTATCCAGTCACCAATGCAACATGTTCTAGGGCCTTGAATTGTATAATGACCTTCATCATATTTTAGGTATTGACCTTTCCACCAGGTCATCTTCATCTCACCTCATTCTAAGTATTGCCTATTCACCAAGCAATCTTAGAATATTGCCTCTCCACTAGGCATTTCAAATCGGTCATTAAACAATTCAAGTCCATCGTCATTTCAATGCAACCATGCATGTCACCACTTACTCGCATCCAATTCACCAAGTAATTGCATATAGTGCACAAAATAAGTTATACTTGAATGTATAATAAAACAACCATGTACCACCACAAATTTGTGTTTATGACACATATATACATGTTAATATTCAAAAGAGGTTTGATCAAAAGACAAAAGATTGAAGTTGTTCATAATAAAAGTAGGATGCTTAATATCAATAATAAATGTTTCTATTTCATTTACTTAGTTATAAAGTAGTCATAGTATTCAAAGAAATAGTTGAAAGAGGAAAACAATTCTAAAATAATCATTCAAAGGATAAAGAAAACACAATCTTAAAGAATTAAAAGGAGTGTAAGAAAGATGAAGAAACGAAACACCAAGAAACCAAAGAAAGATAATGAAAGTACCAAGGAAAGAGAGTGGAAGTACTAAGAAAACAAAGAATAGAAAAAGAAGGATATGGAAAGATCCCCTTACTGGTTTCTCCTAGCTTCCTATTCTTCATCTACTTACTGGCTCCTACTTTGGTTGGAGAGATTTCTTCCTAAGGTGGAGAAAGTATAGAAAGGTTTTTTGTAGTGAAGATAGTTTGAGAGAATGTAGGAGTATTCTTTGGGTTATGTCTTCATTTGGCACCCCTAAGCCCTATTTATAGACTTCCCAAGATATTTCTAGAGAATTGGAGATTGATTCTAAAGAAAAAATCTTAGTTTCTATGAAAATATCTTAGATTCCATTAAAATATCTTAAAAAGGTAAGAAAATATCTTAGTTTCCATCAAAATATCTTAAAAGGTAAGAAAATATCTTAGTTTCCATTAAAATATCTTAGTTTCCAAGAAAATATCTTAGTTTCCATCAAAATATCTTAAAAGGTAAGAAAATATCTTAAAGAGAATTCTAGAATGGTTGAAAAGTCATTACTTTGATCACTTTCGGTAAAATAGGCATAACTTCTTCCACAAATATCGTTTTGGGCTCAGGTTTCTTGCAAATGAAAGAGGATTGACAGAGCTACAAATGTCATGAAGGCCCAAAGAGCCAATTCGGACTGCATCTAGTGTGAAATTAGCCTTGAAAGTGGGCCATGAAACAATGACGTGAATTTACTATACATTTGACCACTCTCGGTAAAATAGGCATAACTCCCTCCACAGGCCTCCAATTGAGCTCCGGTTTGTTTCTAATTAAAGAAGATTGAAAGATCTAGAAATGTCATGAAGACATCAAGAGCCAGTTTGGACCGCATCTGGGGTGAATATTTCCTTGAAGTGGACACATGCAACCAGTGAAGTGAATTCCAGCGAATTGAACATTTTAAATCATGTAATTGCCATTTTATACAAATGTGGGATATGAGATTCAAAATGCAGACCCTTGGGACTTATTTTGGCAGCTGCAAAGCATATGAGGAACACCCAATTGAAAAATGCATTATTGGAGGCAGCCACAATTCATTCCATAAATTTCTTGAATATTACAAAAAAACCTCTCTTAACCTCTTTTAGTGAGTGGAAAGGATCCTATTTTCTCTATATTTTTGTGTACTAATCTTTGTTATGCAGCTATGGATAGTTCCCCTAGTGTAGGAAATGACCTTTCACCTAAAACTAGAAAAATGATGGATCTAATGAAGAACATGCTACAAACTAGTTTAGAGGAGAGGTTTGATCTAGAAAGGAGAGCTAAAGAAGAGAGGAAGATTAGGAAGGAACTAGAGAAGAAGATCCTTGGTGAGACAAGTGGAAACCAAGCTAACCATGAACATAGAGGTGTTAGAAGTTCTAGCCACCGAGAGAGTGTTAGTAGAGGAAGTCAACATACACCTAGAAGTAGTGAAGGTGGAAGCAATGATGAAGATGACCATGAGTATAGGGGTCATAGGAGAGGTAGAAGGGAAGCTAGAAGAGAAGATTATGGTCATTTTGGAGGGTATGGTCGAGGCAATCAATTCTATGATGGAGAGGGTAGGATAGATGAGAGGAACCTTAAGCTAAACCTACCTAAGTTTAATGGTGAGGGAAGTGCCGAGACATATCTAGAGTGGATCATGAAGTTAGACCAAGTTTTCTCATGCTATCCCATTCTAAATGAGGAGAAAAAGTTGAACTTAGCTATCTTGGAGTTTGAGGGATATGCATTAGTGTGGTGGAACCAAATGTTAGTAGAGGGTGAGAGGAGGAGGAGACCACAAATCATCTCATGGACCCAACTAAAAGAAGCTATGAGAGCTAGGTTTGTGCCACCCACCTATGAGAGAGACCAACACATAAAACTCCAAAGGTTGACTCAAGGGACCAAGAGTGTGCAAGAGTACTATAAGGAGCTTGAGTTGACTATGCTAAGATGTAACTACCAAGAGGCTAGAGAGGCCACACTAGCTAGGTTCACTCATGGACTTAATAGGGAGATCCAAGACATTCTTGAGCTCCAAAGCTATGTGACTATAGAGAAGGCCATCCATAAGGCCGAGAAGGTGGAGCAACAAATAAAGAGAAAGAGGCATCTTCAAGAGATCCTCTACTTCATCCTCTAACTCTTGGAGAGACAAAGGCAAGAGAGAAGGCTACTCCAACATGAGAAAGCCACATGACCGAGACAACACTAAGGTAAAGGAGGTACATCCTAACTCTTCTAAACCTAGTTCTATTAAATGTTTCAAATGTTTAGGTCATGGTCACATAGCCTCTCATTGCCCAAACAAGAAAGCTATGATGGTGAGGAATGATGGAGCAATCACAAGTGAAGATTCAAGCTCATCATCTAGTGAGAGTGAAGCATCAAGTGCAAGTGAGCATTCATCCTTTGAGCAAGCCGAGGAGGGAGATCTCTTGATGGTAAGGAGGATGCTAAGCAATGTAAGTAAAGAGCTTGATGACTCACAAAGGGAGAATATCTTCCATAGTAGATGTACTATTGAAGGGAAGGTATGCTCTTTAATTATTGATAGTGGTAGTTGCACTAATGTAGTAAGCACTAGATTAGTGGATAAATTAAAATTGAAAACATCTTCACATGATAAACCATATAAGCTACAATGGTTGAGTGAAAAAGGAGAGTTAGTGGTAGATAGACAAGTACTCATATCTTTTACTATTGGCAAATATCATGATGAAGTACTTTGTGATGTTGTTCCTATGGAGGCCACACACTTACTCCTTGGTAGACCGTGGCAATTTGATAGAAAGGCTATACATGATGGAGTTGCCAATACTCACATTCTTTCTCATGTAGGTAAGAAGGTTACACTCAAACCACTAACACCTAAGGAGGTTTGTGAAGATCAAATAAAGATGAAGCTTAAGAGGGACCAAGAGAAACAACTCACCTTAGCCGAGAGCTCCAAGGGAGGGAAAGCCAAAGGGAAGTTGTCTAATCCTAAGGTTCATAAGCTTGAAAAATTGAAAAGTAAAAAGAATGAAAAGAAAGAGAGCTTCTTAATAGAGAAGAGTGAACTTAAGAGAGACTATCTAGCTAGGAAGTCCATGTTTCTTTGCATCCCTAATCCTTTGGTTTTGAGTTCTAACTTTGTAGGTGAGCAAGGAAGCTTGGAGGCCTTATTGGAGGAATTTCAAGATGTCTTTCCCAAAGACATACCTCACGGCCTTCCCCCTATAAGAGGCATTGAGCATCAAATTGACTTGATACCGGGTGCACCACTACCAAACCGTCCAAGCTATAGGAGTTCTCCTCAAGAGAGCCATGAAATTCAAAGGCAAGTACAAGAGCTTATGGACAAGGGTTGGGAAAAGGAGAGCCTTTCTCCTTGTGCATCACCCGTGATACTAGTGCCTAAGAAGGAGGGAACATGGAGGATGTGCACCGATTGTAGAGCAATCAACAACATCACTACTAGGTATCGCCATCCTATCCCTAGATTAGATGACTTGTTGGATGAGTTACATGATGCTTGTGTATTCTCAAAAATAGATCTTAAAAGTGGTTACCACCAAATTAGAATGAAACAAGGAGATGAGTGGAAAACCGCATTTAAGACTAAATTTGGGTTATATGAGTGGCTTGTTATGCCATTTGGCTTATCCAATGCACCTAGTACCTTTATGAGACTCATGAACCATGTGTTAAGAGAGTTCTTAGGAAAGTTTGTAGTTGTGTATTTTGATGATATTTTGATATATAGTAAAACTTTTCTTGAACATCTAACACATTTGAAGTGTGTCTTGGAAGTACTTAGGAAGGAACATCTATATGCCAACAAGAGCAAATGCACCTTCTCCACCAACAAGGTAGTATTTCTCGGTTTTGTAGTGAGCTCTCAGGGAGTTCAAGTTGATGAAGGAAAGGTAAAAGCTATACAAGAGTGGCCTACTCCCACTTGTGTAAAAGATGTTAGGAGTTTTCATGGCTTAGCTAGTTTCTATAGGAGATTTGTTAAAGACTTTAGTACAATTGCTTCTCCTTTAAATGAACTTGTTAAGAAGGAAATTCCATTTGTGTGGGGGCCTAAGCAAGAGGAAGCCTTTCGGTTACTAAAAGAAAAGTTAACTAATGCACCTATTCTTGTTTTGCCTAACTTTGAATTGTCCTTTGAATTGGAATGTGATGCTTCAAATGTAGGAGTGGGAGCCGTGTTGACACAAGGAGCACATCCTGTGGCCTACTATAGTGAAAAGCTCAAAGGTGCACAAGTGAACTACTCAACATATGACAAGGAGATGTATGCCCTAGTGAGAGCCTTCCAAGTATGGCAACACTACCTCCTTCCCAAAGAGTTCATAGTGCATACCGATCATGAGGCTTTGAAGCACTTGAAAGGCCAAGGCAAATTGGGTAAAAGACATGCAAGATGGGTAGAATTCATTGAAACTTTTCCTTATGTCATTAAATACAAGAAGGGTGTGAATAATGTTGTAGCCGATGCACTTAGTAGGAGATATACTTTAATTACCATGTTAGAAACTAAGATGCTAGGTTTTGAACATATCAAATGCTTGTATGAAAATGACCTTGATTTTGGGGAAGCTTACATGATGTGTGTGCATGGGGCTCATAAAGATTTCTATAGGCATGAAGGCTATCTTTTTAAAGGAAAAACTTTGTGTATTCCTAAGACATGTTTAAGAGATCTACTAGTATGTGAAGCACATGAAGGGGGCATCATGGGGCATTTTGAGATTGATAAAACTCTAGCCATATTACAAGAACATTTTTATTGGCCACACATGAAAAGGGATGTGAACCGATTCATATCTAAGTGCATAGCATGCCATAAGGCCAAATCTAGGGTTTTAAATCATGGATTGTACACCCCCTTACACATCCCTAATTCCCCTTAGGTTGATATTTCTATGGACTTTGTCCTTGGGTTGCCTAGGACCAAAAGGGGAATGGACTCATTGTTTGTTGTAGTTTGTAGGTTTTCTAAAATGGCACATTTCATTGCTTGTCACAAAGTTGATGACGCCACACACAAAGCAAACTTGTTTTTCAAAGAAGTGGTAAGATTACATGGATTGCCAAAGAGCATAGTAAGTGATAGGGACTCCAAATTTCTTAGTCATTTTTGGAGAACCCTTTGGAGCAAGCTTGGCACCAAACTCTTGTTCTCTACCACTTGTCATCCTCAAACGGATGGCCAAACCGAAGTGGTTAATAGGACACTAGGTCAATTACTAAGGTGTTTTGTTAAGGGAAATGTGAAGACTTGGGAGGAGCATTTACCATTTATTGAGTTTGCTTATAATAGGGTAGTAAATGCAACTACTAAGTGTTCTCCATTTGAGATTGTATATGGATTTAACCCACTAACACCTCTTGATCTTATTCCTTTGCCACTTGAGTTTGCTTTGGATGTAGATGGAGCTAGCAAGGCCGAAAGGGTGAAGACTCTCCATGCCAAGATTAAAGATCAAATTGAGAGGAGATACACCAAGGTAGCGGCTAAAGCAAACCAACATAAGAAAGATGTTCAATTTCAAGAAGGAGATTTGGTTTGGCTTCATCTAAGAAAAGAGAGGTTCCCTACTCTAAGGGGATCCAAGCTCATGCCAAGAGGAGATGGTCCATTCAAAGTTCTCCAAAGACTTGGGGGAAGAGGGAGATAACTTGAGGACAAGTTCAAGTCAAGAAGGAGGGTTTGATGGAGGACCATCCTTCACTAGAAGAATTACAAGAGCAATGACAAAGAGAATACAAGAAGAGGTGGAAAGTCAACTTAAAAGTCAAAGTCAACTCTCAAGTCAAGAGTCAACTCAAGACTTCATCTTAACTTGTAATAGGACTTGTAATTTTTCTAGTATCTTGTAATATTGTAATTAGGATTAACAATTAAATAATTAGGACCTTATATTCATTAAAGGTCCACGGTCTAAATTGTAAAAAAATAGTGACCATTAGATAGGATTCTAATCCAAAGGCTAAGCTTAAAAGCTTGGAGTGCAAGCTTGGTGCCATAACCGTTGGATGAGGATCTATATCCAAGGGTGGAGGATTGATCCTTGTCCTCCAAGCTAATCAAGCTTCCACCACAAGCTTCCCTTCATAGCCATTAGATTAGAATCTAATCCAAGGGTGGACATTAGTTCCTTCCATAGCAAGCTAAGCTCCACACCTCATTAGTATAAATAGGATTTCCTTTGTAATTCAAACACTTTTGATTAATTGAGAATTGTATTCAGAAAATTGAGAGTGTTTTCTCTCTTGTGTTCTTGTGAAGAACCTTGAATCTCATCAATGGCTTCCTTGCTCCATTGTGGCGGTTCCTGATGAAGCCACACTTGGAAGAGATTCCATGGAAGCTCCAAATTGCCCACACTTGCCTTCAACCACGCATCAATCCAAAGAAGCAAAGAAGAAATGGTTCGGTTTAGGTGTTTTTGGTTTTAGGTTCAAGAAATCAAAGTAGAAAATGGATTAGAAAGGAATGAAGATGGCGCCAAGGAGAAGAACTCCTATAAGCCTAGGAGGAACCGCCACAATGGTTGAAGAAGCCATTGATAAGATTCAAGGTCTTCCCTAAGGGAACAAGAGAAAATTCTCTCAAAAGCTAGAAGCTATTTTCATTCATCAAAAGTTCTTTACAAAGGAGAAGCTTAGGGTATTTATAGGTTGCAAAAGCTTGGGCTCCAAGTAATCTTAGCTTGCCTTGCAAGCTAAGTAGCCTTTAACCACGGTTGGGAGCCACTAATCACGGTTAGGGCTCAACCAATCCGTGGAGCTTCCTTGCAAGCCAAGTAACCCAAGTGGTTAGTTGGTTGTTAGGAAGCACATGGCCTTCACATGGTCTTGTCCCCTCCTTGTCTCCTTCTTGTCTCCTCCTTAAGACCATGTGATGTGCCATGTCATCAATCCTCTACCTTTCTTAATCAAGGGTGGAGATCTTTGATTAAGCTTAGGCATGGATCCAAAGCTTAATTAAAGGCTCCTCCTTGTTTAAGAAGGTTTTCAAGCTCACACAAGTTTTTAGAACAAAAAATGATTTTATTCAATTTTTAAATTCTTGTGTGGCTTGACTTAGGAGTGTGGCATGCGTAGGATTAGATGGAGCCTTAGGCCTTGGGCCTATGAAAACCCACGGGCTTAAGCCCAAGTATTCCCTAAAGCTATTACAACATAGGACTTAGTTATGTTTCAAAAGAATTTACAAGTAAACTACAAGTACTAGGTCCTATACTATCTTCTTGTGCTTGGAGTCTTCCCACCTCCTCTTCTAGCTTCCTTTGCATGCTTCTAGTAACTCTTCTAGATGTTCCTACATCAAACCCTCCTTCTTGGCTTGAACTTGTCCCCAAGTTGAGGTCATCATTTGTACCTCCTTTACACATGTTGGTGTGGGCCATTCCTTGATAGCTTGTATCTTGGCTTCATCTACTTCCACTCCCTTTGAGCTTACAACGAATCCAAGGAATACAACTTTTTCGGCCCCAAAGATACATTTATCCTTATTTGCATACAATTTTTCTTTCCTAAGTACTTCTAAAACACTTTTCAAATTATTTACATGCTCTTGAAAACTTCTACTATATACTAAAATATCATCAAAATATACTACTACAAATTTACCTAGGAACTCCCTTAGCACATGATTCATGAGTCTCATGAATGTACTAGGAGCATTAGACAATCCAAATGGCATTACTAGCCACTCATATAATCCAAATTTAGTCTTAAAGGCGGTTTTCCATTCATCTCCATCTTTCATTCTAATTTGATGGTAACCGCTTTTTGAGATCTATTTTGGAAAATAGAGTAGATCCATGTAATTCATCTAATAGATCATCTAATCTAGGAATTGGATGTCTATATCTAATAGTGATATTATTTATTGCTCTACAATCGGTACACATTCGCCACGTACCCTCCTTCTTAGGAACCAAGATGATAGGTGATGCACAAGGAGAGAGGCTTTCTTTGACCCATCCTTTCTTCAAGAGGTCTTGGACTTGCTTCTCAATCTCCTTGGTTTCACTTGGTGAGCTCCTATAGGCGGGTTTGTTGGGCAATTGGGAACCCGGAATGAGATCTATTTGATGTTCTATACCCCTAAGAGGTGGCAATCCATGGGGAAGATCCAAAGGAAAGACATCTTGGAATTCCTCAAGTAATTCATCTATGGACTTGTCATCACCTACACAAGCATTGCTCAATGTTAAAGGAGTAGGCATACACAAAAACATAGATTTCCTAGCTAAGTATTCCCTTTTTATTTCATTGCATGTAACAAGTAATGTCTCTTTACATTTACTATGACTAATATTATTATTACAACTTGAATCATTTTTCAAAACAATTTTCTTTTTTGCTTTGCTTCTCGGCCAAGGCTTTGGTGCTTTGGAATTCTCGGCCTCTTCACTCTTTGGCTCTTGGGACCTCCTAAGTCTTAACTTGACTTGGTCCTCACATACCTCCTTTGGTGACAAAGGTTTTAGTAAAACTTTTCTACCTTCAAAAGAAAACAAGAAAGTGTTAGCAAGACCATCATGAATCACATTTCTATCATATTGCCATGGTCTACCTAGGAGTAAATGAGTAGCTTCCATTGGAACTACATCACACAAAACACTATCAACATATTTTCCTATAGAAAAGTCTATCATGCATTGTCTATTAACCTTTATTTCACCATTTTCACTAAGCCATTGTAATTTATAAGGTCTAACATGAGTAATAGTAGGCAATTCAAGTTTAGCTACAAGACCTCACTTACAACATTTGTACAAGAACCTCCATCAATGATTAAGGAACATACATTACCCTTTACCTTGCACCTTGTATGGAAAATGTTTTCCCTTTGTGTGTCATCAATTGCAAGGTTCAATTTAAGGAGTCTCCTTACCATAAGCAAGTCACCCTCTTCGGCTTCTTCACTATGGATGGATGCTTCCTTTTCTTCTTCCTTTTCACTTGAAGATCCTTGTGAAGATTCACTTATAGTTTCTCCTCCTCTTGTGACCATTGTCCTTTTTGTTAGGACATTGAGATGCAATGTGGCCCTTCCCTAAACACTTGAAACATTTTATGTTACTTGATCTCAAGGGATTAGGTTGAGAAACTACCTCTTTAGGCTTGGTGGAGTCTCGGCTATCTCTCCTTTAGGCTTGGAAGATGGTTCCTTGTTTTCCTTTCCTTTCCAAGAAGAAGTGTTTGGCGTGGACACCCTTTTTGCTTGCCTTCTCTTAAGTTGTGACTCAATTCTCTCGGCTAGGTGTATGGCCTCTTCAATGTGGGAGTACCTTTGCAACTCCAACACATCTTGGATTTCTCGGTTCAACCCATTCACAAACCTTGCCAAAGTAGACTCCAAACTCTCCTCTATGTGTGCTCTTAGCATGGTGATTTCAAGGTCCTTGAAGTATTCTTGAACACTTCTATTCCCTTGATACAATCTTTGTAATTTGTTGTGTAGATCCCTTAGGTATGTGGGTGGTACAAAACGCTCTCTCAAGGCATGCTTCAAGGCTTCCCATGTGGTCACTCTTGGTCTAATGCAACCGTAGCCCCTATCTTGTTGATTCCACCAAATCATGGCATAGTCTTCAAATTCTAGGGTCACTAGGTGTAGCTTTTTCTCTTCACTCAACAAGGGATAGCTTGAGAAAATTTGGTCCACTTTCATGGCCCAATCTAAGTATGCTTCGGGTCCTCCACTACCATTGAACTTAGGTATGGTGATCTTCACAAACCTCTCATCAAATCTATCTTCCTCCTCCCAATGGGTCCTCCTTCCTTCTCGGTTTTCTCTTGCCTCTTCTCGGCCATACCTTCCCCATTCCTCCTAGTATGGTAAAAAGGTTCATTCCTAGGAAAAGGTTCTCTAAAAGGAATTCCTTCATCACTTCCAATGGAGGTTTTAGGTTCCCTTTCCCTACTACTTCTCCTTTCTCCTTCATCGTCATGTCTTCTCCTATTTCCACTCATCCTTTCTCTCCTATCCCCCTCATTATTCAAAGATCTTTCTCCCCCTCGGTTCTCCCTCCTCATTCTTTCCTCACTCTCCCTCAATTTAGCATCCATTTTCTCCATCACCAAGTTCAAAATATTTAGTGTCCTAGGTGACAAGTCTTGTCCAACACTAGATGGACTTGCCATGGCTGCAAGAAAGAGTTAGTATACAAGAAAATAAGGAAAGCAATAAACCTTTCAACACTCTCTAAGTGTATCCACTCACACTCGTGTATCACTCAAATCAAGGCTCTTTTTATGAGGATGCTCTCTTGCCTTTTACCACTCTTTCTCTATGTTCTAGTAGGGATTATCCTCTAATCAATTATCAAGGTTCTTAGCATACCATTATGAAAGAGGAACAGCACCTAACTAGGCTTAAGAGGTCAAGAAAGACAAGAGACTCTAAGACAAAACCACGAATCCAAAGGAGACAAGCAATAAAAGCTCAAAATGAAATGAATGGCTACTCAAATTGTGGGAGAAAATTTAATGAGACAATGGCACATAATAGGGCAGCAAAATATCATATAAAAGCCCAAGGAAACATGTCAAAACAGAGGCATATCATGAGGTAATCAAAACTGGACAGCAAGCACTTCAAACCACTTAGAAACCGAAATTAGAAACCGATTTCAAAAAATCAGCAAAATATTAGAGACCGATTTTGCCTAGTTTCTATACTTTGCTAGCTATCATGCTTCTCATGCAAAATTCAATTAAATGCCTTTATGTTCAGTACAATAATATGTCCAGCAAAGTGCAGTGCAGTGGAGAAAAAGAAAATTACATGTAAAGAACCAAAAGATACACAATTCACTAGGAAGCTCAAAACTAGAATTTCAACTAGAATGTGTAGGCTCTTTCCTAGGTCCAATGGTGTTTCTTTTGTGTAACTCTTTTTCTTTTTCACTTTCTTTTGCTCTTATGTTGCAGTACTCTCTCTTTTCTTTTCACTTTCTATGGCTCTCTAATTGTGCTTTTTGTTTTATAGCCACTACTCTTCACTACTTGTTTTTCTTTTCACTTGTTTTTCTTTTTCTCTTCTCTTTTCTTTCTTTTGATTTTGATTCTTTTCTTTTGTAATTGTATGGCTGGACCGAAACCTCTAAGGAACTAAAAGCCTCTTCTAGGTTCAAATCCTAGCTTATCATAGCAATTACAAAGTCTACTCAAAATTTCAAAACAAATAGCTATCTAAAATTACTAAAAATTCAAAATCATGCAAGCATATACTAGTAGATGTTCCTAGCACTTAGAAATCATGTACTATGCGTGTGGAAGATTAAAGTGCAGTACAAAACCAGTAATTATGCCTCACAATACAGTGGAAAACACGGCTAAACAAAATCCTAATGACATACATGAATTAAAAACTTAAAGAGCAAAATTCATGAAAGATTATGGAGTCAAAATTTGCAAGCTATTCAATCATGTATTCAAAGAAAATGATGGAACATATCAAGATGACGCTACGACCTAATGCAGTAACTATAAGAAGAAAATATGCTCCAAACTCAAAACTACTAATGAGACAACTCAAGGAACTCAAATAAGCTACTCAAAGAAGAAGACACAAGATTCAATCGGTGGAAGAACTCAAAAGAAAAACAAGACTCAACTAACCGGTGTGAAGATTCAAAGTTGAAGGTAACCTTGCTCGATACCACTTGATGAAGCCACACTTGGAAGAGATTCCATGGAAGCTCCAAATTGCCCACACTTGCCTTCAACCACGCATCAATCCAAAGAAGCAAAGAAGAAATGGTTCGGTTTAGGTGTTTTTGGTTTTAGGTTCAAGAAATCAAAGTAGAAAATGGATTAGAAAGGAATGAAGATGGCGCCAAGGAGAAGAACTCCTATAAGCCTAGGAGGAACCGCCACAATGGTTGAAGAAGCCATTGATAAGATTCAAGGTCTTCCCTAAGGGAACAAGAGAAAATTCTCTCAAAAGCTAGAAGCTATTTTCATTCATCAAAAGTTCTTTACAAAGGAGAAGCTTAGGGTATTTATAGGTTGCAAAAGCTTGGGCTCCAAGTAATCTTAGCTTGCCTTGCAAGCTAAGTAGCCTTTAACCACGGTTGGGAGCCACTAATCACGGTTAGGGCTCAACCAATCCGTGGAGCTTCCTTGCAAGCCAAGTAACCCAAGTGGTTAGTTGGTTGTTAGGAAGCACATGGCCTTCACATGGTCTTGTCCCCTCCTTGTCTCCTTCTTGTCTCCTCCTTAAGACCATGTGATGTGCCATGTCATCAATCCTCTACCTTTCTTAATCAAGGGTGGAGATCTTTGATTAAGCTTAGGCATGGATCCAAAGCTTAATTAAAGGCTCCCTCCTTGTTTAAGAAGGTTTTCAAGCTCACACAAGTTTTTAGAACAAAAAATGATTTTATTCAATTTTTAAATTCTTGTGTGGCTTGACTTAGGAGTGTGGCATGCGTAGGATTAGATGGAGCCTTAGGCCTTGGGCCTATGAAAACCCACGGGCTTAAGCCCAAGTATTCCCTAAAGCTATTACAACATAGGACTTAGTTATGTTTCAAAAGAATTTACAAGTAAACTACAAGTACTAGGTCCTATACTATCTTCTTGTGCTTGGAGTCTTCCCACCTCCTCTTCTAGCTTCCTTTGCATGCTTCTAGTAACTCTTCTAGATGTTCCTACATCAGTTCCACCTCAAGCTTATTGGCACTTGCCATGACGCTATCATCTCTCTTCTAATCCGTTTTCTTCTTCCTTTTCTTCTTGAGGCCGTGTGCTTCTTCTTCCTAAACACCAAGCCTCCATTGAAGCATGAAGATCCGTGTCTCCTATGCTATTCTCCTTGAGGATTGCATCAAACTTTCTCACAAAAACACCCTAAACTTTGGTTCAATTACAAACATAAGGCCGTGCACTTATTCACCAAGCAAGGCCCCAATTAAATGTTCCTAATCTAATTATAACTTTACAATTTTTCTAGAAGGTTACATGTCCTATTACAAAGTAAAGAGAAGTCTTGATAATCTTGGCTTTGATTTTTGAGCTGACTCTCAATTTCTTCTTGAATCCTTTTGTGCATGGCTCTTGTAACTCTTCTTGTCAAGGATGGTCCTCCATCAAACCCTCCTTCTTGATGGCAACTTGTCCTCAAGTTGATGTGATCATCATCTTTATCACCTACACACAAAGTAAGATCACAAACATTAAAAGAGGTGCTACCACCATAATCATTAGGAAGATCTAACTTAAAAGCATTGGGACCAAGTTTTTCTATAATAGTGAAAGGTCCATCTCTTCTGGGAAGCAATTTGGAGCTTCTCAAATTAGGGAACCTCTCCTTTCTAAGGTGTATCCAAACTTTATCCCCCACTTTCAATTCCAAATGCTTGCGGTGCTTGTTGGCATGTTAAGCCAATTGCGCATTTCTTTGTTCAATTCGCTCCCTTATCTTGGCATGCATGGATTTGACTCTCTCGGCCCTATCAATTCCACCTTGATTAGCAAGTTCATTAAAAGGCAACACACATAAATCAAGGGGGGTTAAGGGATTAAAGCCATAGACAACTTGAAAAGGAGAAAGAAGAGTAGTAGAATTCATCACTCTATTGTAGGCAAATTCAACATGTGGCAAACAATCTTCCCAAGCCTTCCCCGAAAGGATCTCCAAAAGTGGCTAAGAAACTTAGAGTCCCTATCACTCACTATGCTTTGGGGAATACCATGTAGATGCACTACTTCTTTGAAGAACAAGTTGGCAACATGTGAAGCATCATCACTTTTGTGACATGGAATGAAGTGTGCCATCTTGGAGAACCTACACACCACCACAAAAATAGAGTCCATTCCTCTCTTTGTCTTGGGTAATCCGAGAACAAAGTCCATGGATATATCCAACCAAGGAGAGGTAGGTGGAGGTAAAGGCAAATAAAGGTCATGGTTAGAGAGCTTAGACTTAGCCTTATGACATGTGAGACATTTGCTTATAAATTTAGCTACTTGAGCTTTCATTTTTGGACAAAAGAAGTGTTCATGTAAGATGGCTAAGGTCTTCTCAATACCAAAATGACCCATGATGCCTCCTTCATGAGCTTCACATACTAGAAGATCTCTCAATGATGTCTTAGGCACACACAAACATTTTCCTTTAAAAAGGTAACCATTGTGCCTATAGAAATCATTGTGAGAACCCTTGTCACATGCTAAGAACTCACGGCTAAAGTCATCATCATCATTGTACAAGGCCTTTATGTGTTCAAATCCCAACAATTTTGATTCAAGAAGAGAAAGAATTGTATACCTCCTACTAAGGGCATCCGCCACTATGTTAGTCACTCCTTTCTTATGTTTAATGATGTAGGGAAATGTCTCCACAAACTCCATCCACCTTGCATGTCTTTTGTTGAGCTTGCCTTGAGATCTCAAATGCTTCAAGGCTTCATGATCGGTGTGGACTATGAACTCCTTAGGAAGGAGATAATGTTGCCATGTTTGTAAAGCCCTCACCAAGGCATATAGCTCTTTATCATATGTGGAGTAATTGAGTTGTGCTCCTTTTAGCTTCTCACTAAAGTAGGCTATGGGATGATTCTCTTGTTTCAAAACAGCACCTACACCAAGGTTAGAAGAATCACATTCAAGCTCAAAAGATAATTCAAAATTAGGCATAGATAAAATAGGAGCATTGGTAAGTTTTTCTTTAAAAAGAGTAAAAGCCTCCTCTTGTTTTGGCCCCCACGTGAAGGGTACTTCCTTCTTCACAAGCTCATTGAGAGGAGATGCAATGGTGCTAAAGTCCTTCACAAATCTCCTATAGAAGCTTGCTAGTCCATGGAAGCTCCTTACTTCTTTCACATTGGTAGGTCTCGGCCACTCAAGGATTGCTGTCACCTTGCTCTCATCAACTTGCACACCCTTGGAACTTACCACAAAACCGAGGAACACCACTTTGTCCATGGCAAATGTGCATTTCTCCTTGTTAGCATAGAGCTTCTCCTTTCTAAGTACTTCCAAAACAAACCTCAAATGTGTTAAGTGGTCAAGGAAAGAAGTGTTATAGATAAGAATATCATCAAAGTACACTACAACAAATTTTCCTAAGAACTCCCTAAGCACATGATTCATAAGTCTTATGAAAGTACTTGGGGCATTTGATAGCCCAAAGGGCATGACTAACCATTTATACAAACCAAATTTGGTCTTAAATGCAGTTTTCCACTCATCTCCATGTTTCATTCTTATTTGGTGGTAACCACTTTTAAGATCAATTTTAGTGAATATGGTTGAGCCATGAAGTTCATCAAGCAAGTCATCCAATCTAGGAATGGGGTGTCTATATCTAATGGTTATGTTATTGATAGCCCTACAATCGGTGCACATCCTCCATGTGCCCTCCTTCTTAGGGACTAAGATAATCGGTGATGCACATGGTGATAGACTCTCTTTCACCCACCCTTTGCTCACTAACTCTTGGACTTGCTTCTCAATCTCATGAGTTTCTTGTGGAGTAGTCCTATAAGTTGGCCTATTAGGTAGAGGAGCACCGGGTATCAAATCAATTTGGTGCTCAATGCCTCTCAAAGGAGGTAGGTCGTGGGGTATCTCACTAGGAAACACATCTTTAAACTCATCCAATAAAAGATCTATGCTCACTTGATCTCCCACAAAATTTGAATTTAGAAAACAAGGAGATGGTATGCATAAGAACATGGATTTCCTAGCTAAGAACTCCCTCTTAATTTCACTCTTACTCACAAGCAACCCTTCCTTAGACTTGGCAGCCCTTTGTCTTAGCTCTCCCACCCCTTTGAGATCACTCAAATCGGACTTGTCTAGCCTAAGTTTCACTTGTTTTTGTGCAGTGGCAGTTTTGGTAAATATCTTTGAAGTCTCGGCCAGAGCACTCAAATTCTTGGTTTTGGGTGATTTTTTCAGATTTTGGCCCTCCATGACCTTCCTCTCACCCTCTATTTTGACCTTCATCCTAATTTGGTCCTCACATACTTCTCTAGGTGTCAAAGGCTTAAGAGTAATTTTCCTACCACCATGAGAAAATATATAAGTGTTAGACACTCCATCATGTATAGCATGTTTGTCAAATTGCCATGGCCTTCTTAACAAGATATGAGATGCTTCCATAGGTACTATATCACATAAGACTTCATCATTATATCGGCCTATTGTGAAAGCAATCAAAACTTTTTTATTAACCAATAATTCTCCTTTTTCACTTAGCCATTGCAATTTATAAGGTTTAGTGTGTGGAGTGGTCTTGAGACCAAGCTTATCAACAAGCCTAGTGCTAACAACATTGGTGCAACTACCACTATCAATGATTAGGGAACATACCTTGCTTTGGATGGTGCACCTTGTGTGGAATATGTTTTCTCTTTGGGTGTCATCAAGGTCCACACAAGCACTTCCTAGCATCCTTCTAACCATCAATAGATCTCCATCTTCCGGTTGCTCCATGCTTGAATGTTCACTAGCACTAGCTACCTCTTCCTCACTAGAAGAGTGAGTGGACTCCTCACTTGTTACTTCTCCATCCACTCTCATTATCATGGCCTTCTTGTTGGGACATTGGGAGGCTATGTGCCCATGACCTAAACACTTAAAACACTTAATGTTAGAAGGTTTAGAGATAGATTTAGCAACTTCTTTACCCTTAGACTCATCTCGGTTGGACTTGTAAAAAGGCTTGGAGGTTCCTCCTTCTTTTGCTTGTCCTTCCAACTTGAAGACCCATACGTGTAAGGCTTCTTGAAGGTGCCCTTTCTCTTGAGTTGGCCTTCATTCTCTCGGCCTTATGTATGGCATCCTCCAAGGTCCTATAGTTTTGGAGCTCCAAGACATCTTGGATCTCCCTATTTAACCCATTGGTGAACCTAGCTATGGTGGCCTCTTTGTCCTCTTGGTAATCCGCCCTCAAGAGTGTGAGCTCCAAGTCCTTGTAGTATTCTTGTACACTCCTCCCTCCTTGAGTTAGTCTTTGAAGTCTCACATGTAGATCTCTTGTGTAGGAACTAGGCACAAACCTTCCTTTCATTGCATCCTTGAGTTGGGTCCAAGATGTTATATGTGGCCTCCTCCTCTTCTCGGCATCCACTAGCACTTGGTTCCACCAAACCAATGCATAGCCTTCAAACTCTAGAATGGCCATGTTATGCCTCTTCTCCTCACTCAAGCTAGGATAACAAGAGTAGACTTGGTCTACCTTCATCACCCAATCTAAGTAGGTTTTGGCATCTCCATCTCCAAGGAATTTAGGTAAGGTTATTTTGGTGTTTCCCTCCCATGTTCTTGGTTCATCCTCTCCAAAGGGTCTCCTAGGTGTGTGAGGTTGTCTCCTATGGTGAGGGGTTCTCCTTCCTCTCCTTTCATTCTCAAAGGCTCTAAAGGCTTCATCCTCCTCATAGTTACTTCCCCAATCACTCTCTCTAGGAGTCTCTCTAGGGTGTCCCCTCTCACTTCCACTTTCCCTTTGATTATTCCTCCTACTTCTGTATTCCTCATCACTATCTTTCCCTCGGTTCCCACTATATCCAGCACCTCTACTATGGTGATCCCTACGGTTGCCACTAGTTTCTCCAAGGATTTTCCTTTCTAACTCCTTCCTTATCTTCCTTTCCTCCTTCAACCTCCTCTCTTGATCAAACCTCTCTTCCAAGCTAGCATTTAGCATGGATTTCATTAAGTCCACCATTCTCTTTGACCTTGGTGATAATTCATTTCCCACACTAGGAGAGGTGTCCATGGCTGCACAAGAAAAGGTTAGATAATAATTACAAGTATATAGAAGATCCTTGTCACTCACTAAGTGTGTCTCTCTAGTAGCACTCGTGTATCTCTCTTAGAAGGCTCTTTATATGATGTATCACTCTTGTCTTTTTCCCCTCAATTCCCTGCCAAAGTTTCTAATTAAACCTCTAATCAATTATATAGAAATTTCCTTGTGAAAGAGGCACAATTCTCGGGTAAGCTCAAGAATTCTGAGGGAACAAAACTTCTAAGACAAAGCCAAGGATTTCAATTAAATGACAAGCAATAAAAGGCACAATTGAAATAACAGGCTACTCAAATCAAGGAATGGACGTGATATGACATAGGCATAAAACTGGACAGCAAAGGAATCAAGTTTGCTGGTTCGATTACTAAGCCAAACAAATTGAACAAGGCACACAAACTCAACGTAGCATAGTAATCAAATTTTCAAGACCTCTTTTGTAGGTAAATTTATCAAGTAACTTATGAACAAATAATTCACTCCAAACTGCAGTAAAATTGGTTGGACAAATATCAAATACAACAAGTTTCACTTATGCAGAAATTTGAGTCAAAAGAAGCTAGTCACAAGTACACACTACTAGACTAATTTCCAAGCTACTAGTAATTTTACTAGGTGAATGAGTGTGCTATGTCTTAGCTCTAAGTCCGATTTTTCTTGCTCAAATTCCTTAACACTTCTTTAACACTTTGATAGCTTGCTGGACAGAATTTACAAGTCCACTAAATTTACTTCAAGTACTCTTTAAGGCTCTTTTCTAGCTTTCTTTGAATTTTCTCACTTGTTTTTCTTCTTGTTTCAATTTCCTTTCACTTGACTTCTTTTCTATCACTTTTGTTTAAGTTACTGGACTAAGATATATCTTGCCTAAAACAAGCACTCCAAGCTCAAGTACTAGTGCTAATGCTACTACAAGGTGTAATAGGGATTTAGATCTATAGTAAGCACTCTACTAGCATGTAATGATGTTGATTTCTTAATTTTTGCATGTATGAACTTGAATGTACAGAATTATAGGCTCAAGTGCAGTACCAAAACAGAGGAAACAGGGCATACAATGATAGATAACTCCAGTACACCGAATTTCACCAGAATTAGAAACAAAATTGATACTAACACATGGAAACAATTACTACTGGACAAGTAATTCAAGGAATTGAAAATTATTACGAATTAACACAATTTGACCGAACAAATGGAAGAAACATATGATAATTTTCTGGATCTGGACTCAGACGCAAACATCGAATACGAATCTATGCATAACGATACAGATCAAGTCATGAACAATATGATTTGCATGATTTTCACCGAACAAAAAGACTTAAACAAAAAATTGACAAAACTACTAGACAGTTAAGGAAACCTAAAGATGAATCCTCAGCACACTAAAAGAATTAGACGAAGAACTCGAGAAAATTCAACATGACCGAAGAACTTACTAAACTTGTGGAGTAGAGATCCAATCTTGAAGAGAATCAAAACAAGCTCTGATTATCACTTGATATGATAATCAAGAGAATAAGCTCTGAATACCACTTGATACGAGTTTGCTAGAGACGAAGCTCAAATTTGGACCGATCGTCGTCTGTAATTGAAATCTCCACGAATGCATTAATGGCGGAAGCTCAAAATTGACTCAAGACTCAAGGACTTAGAAGAAAGAATGAAAGCGGAGTAGATTTAGAAGATGATGGCGCCATGCATAAGCAGTAAGCCTAAGGGAGAATCGCCACAAGGAAGAGTTTCCATGATAAGATTCAAGGTTCTAGAAGAAACCTTAGAGAGAAATCCACTCTCAAAGAATTAGCTCTTGCTAAATTCAATTCATTCAAAATTTCATCCCAAAGGTCCCTTTTTACAATTCAAAGTGTTACGTATTTATACTAGCGGAAGTTGGGATAGCTTGTAACGGCCCAGACGGAACCAGCTTTAGACGGAAGAGCTCAGCAGGTAAAGGCCCAGACGGAACAAGCTTCAGACAGAAGAGTTCAACATGTGAGGGCCCAGACGGAACAAGCTTCAGACGGAAGAGTTCAGCATGTGAAGGCCCAGACGGAACAAGCTTCAGATGGAAGAGTTCAACATGTGCAGCATCAGACGAAATAGCGTCTTTGGTGTCGTCTGTGGTAGCGTCTGTGGTAATTGTCTGTCGTGTCTACAGACGGAAGCATCAGACTGAAGACTCAGGCGCGGTATCGTCTGTCTGTGATATCGTCTGTCGGTCGGTGTGGTATCGTCTGTCTGTGGGGTATCGTCTGTCGTGTCTACAGATGTAGATCATTCGTCTGTGATACCGTCTGTGACATCGTCTGTCTCCAACTTTCTCACAAAAACACCCTAAACTTTGGTTCAATTACAAACATAAGGCCGTGCACTTATTCACCAAGCAAGGCCCCAATTAAATGTTCTTAATCTAATTATAAGTTTACAATCTTTCTAGAAGGTTACATGTCCTATTACAAAGTAAAGAGAAGTCTTGAGAATCTTGGCTTTGATTTTTGAGCTGACTCTCAATTTCTTCTTGAATCCTTTTGTGCATGGCTCTTGTAACTCTTCTTGTCAAGGATGGTCCTCCATCAATACTTCAAATGGTGAGGCAGTGGTTTCAACTCTAAGCTTGGCGGCTGCACAGTGGAAAGTAACAATGGCTTGTTTGCTGCAGTGTCAGTGGATGCCAGAACTTGTGGACCAAAATCTGCACCCTGCAGATTAGAATCTGCACTTGCAATGGCAGTATTAATCTCTGCACATATGGTACAAATAGTGGCATCATCACCACAGCTACAGCTAGCCAAATCAGTATGGAAATTAGAAAAATTAGTCAAATCGGAATCAAATTCAAAATTAAAATCTGTACAACTTTCTACAAAATTGTCAACTAAATCTATGGGGAAAACAGAATGCTCTTCAGCAGGTAGTTTCATGCTTTCAGGTATATTAAATTTCACAATATCATCTCCAAATTCCATAGACAACGTGCCAGAATGAACATCAATCTTGGTCCGTGCAGTCATTAAGAATGGTCGCCCTAGGATCAGTGTAGGTGAATGTGATTTATCCTGCATATCAAGAATATAAAAGTCTGCAGGAAAAATCAATTCATTAACTCGAACTAACACATCTTCTAGGACTCCACGTGGATGGACAACACTTCTATTTGCCAGCTGAATAATGACTCCAGTTGGCTTTAACTCACCAATTTGCAATGACCTGTAAACTGAAGTAGGCATCACATTAATGGAAGCTCCCAAGTCTATCATGGCATCCGCAAAAGTGAGATCCCCAATAGTGCAAGGTACAGTAAAAGTTCCAGGGTCTTGACACTTTTGTGGAAGGTTAGATTGAGGGAGTGGGGAAACATGTGTGCTTTGTATAAGTGCAGAAACATTTCTTCCCAAGTTCACCTTTTCATTTCCTTTAAATCTCCTTTTGTGAGTGCACAATTCTTTTAAAAACTTGGCATACTTGGGAATTTGCTTGATAACATCCAACAAAGGAATATTAACTTCTACTGTCCTAAATGTTTCTAATAACTCTTTTTCTAGTTCTAATTTCTTTGAATGCATATTTACAGAAGGAAAAGGGAGAGGAAGTTGTTTTACCTCATCCTGATGTGACTTTTCAGTATCCTGAATTTTTGGCTATAACTCCTTACCACTTCTCAAAGTGATGGCGCTCACATTCCCCATTGGATTAGCTATAGTTTGGGAAGGAATGTTGCTAGAACCTTGTTGCTGCAAGTGATTCACAGTGGTGGCCAACTGTCCAATTTGAGTTTTCAAATCTACAATTGAAGCACCTACATTTTGTTGAAATTGCAGATTGGTAGTTGCCATCTGTTTCATCAACTCCTCCAAAGATGGTCCAACACTATTCACAGGTTGTGATTGAGTAGGTTGAACCACTTGTTGTTGTCTCAAGGGAGGAGGTTGATACTTGTTGGGAGGTTGATATCTTTGTTGTTGTTGTGGTGGCTGCTGTTGGCTAGGTCCTGGACCATATCTCAAATTAGGATGATCCTTCCATCCAGGGTTATAAGTATTGGAGTATGGATTATATTGTTGTGCTAGAGGTCTATACTGCTGTCCGGAGTACATTCCAGCTACATCCACAACTTGTTGGACCATTTGTTGTTGTTGTTCGGTTTCTTGCAACTGAGGGCAAGCATCAGTGAAATGCTCAGCTATACCACAAATGCCACACGGTTGTTTAATCTGACTTACTGTATTAACATTCAGTTGCCTTTGTTGTTGTTGTTGCCCCATAGCTAACTGTCTTACCAGCGAAGTTAACTCTGTTAGCTTGCTTTCCAATCTATGTGTGTCAGCAGCAGCTATGGAGGCTTCATTCACATGTTTGAAAGATGTTGAATTTCTGGAGCTAAACTGCTGGGAATTTTCTGCCATATTTGCAATCAGATATCGTGCAGCAACTGGTGTTTTATCCATCAAAGCTCCACCACTTGCCGCATCTATCATATTTCTTTCCATAGGCATGAGTCCTTCATAGAAATATTGGATGAGAAGTTGCTCAGTTATTTGATGGTTCGGGCATGTAGAACATAACTTGTTGAATCTCTCCCAATACTCATATAAGGTCTCTCCCTGCAATTGTCTTATCCCACTTATATCCTTCCGAATAGCTGCGGTCCTAGAAGCAGAAAAAAACTTCTCTAGAAATCTTCTTTTCATGTCATTCCATGTGGTAATAGGTGTTGGTTGAAGATACAACCAATCCTTTGCAGCACCATCCAATGAAAATGGAAATGCCTTCATTTTGACAGCTTCTTCAGGAACATCATTAGGCCTCATAGTGGAACAAACCACATGAAATTCCTTAAGATGCTTATGTGGATCTTCACCTGCGAATCCTAAAATCTTAGGCAACAAATGAATCAGTCCAGATTTTAATTCATATTTGACAACACCTTCTGGTACAGGAAATTGGATACACAGAGGTTGATAATTGATATCAGGTGTAGCCAATTCCTTGACAGTTCTTTCAATTGGATTTGCCATATTTTCAGAAACAGAATCAAGGTCAGGATCACAATGAGAATGTTGGTTCTTATTCCTATTTTTATTTCTCAGCCTATGAGATGTTCTTTCAATTTCAGGATCATATATCAGTAAATCATCTAGATTAGATCTGGTTATATACTACACAAACTTAAAACAAACTAACATCAATGATATCTAGAAAGAATTACACCTATGCAAAACTCAACAAAATAGTCAGTACCTATACTAGAAACTACAACTATTGCATGGATTTACAGTTAGGCTATACAATTGTAATATTCACAAATAATTTATATACATGAAAAGTGATAATTCCAAATCAAATGACGTATGTCCCCGGCAACGGCGCCATTTTGATAATCACTGTCGAATGACTATCAAAAACTAGATTTATCCCCAATTAAATTTGTAATGTAGAAGGATTCAACCTAGGTCATCTCTCTGAAGACATGCATACATTTAATTTGAAATTACTCACAATTAGGAGGGGGATTTTCATTAATCAATTCAGTAAAACCTAAACGAAACAGAAAATACGAATTTAAACGGAAGACTAAAGACAGAATTAGAAATTGAAAGTAGAGCAGAGAAATGTAAACATAAAACGTGAGGAGGAATTAAAGCGAGAAGAAATTAAAATTGGAATTAGAACGGCGAAGTGTAAATTGCAACAACGAATTAAGCAAAAGATGAATACAGAAATGGAATAACGAGCAATAGTGTAAAGCGTGAGAAAGAGAAAAACCTAAACAATCAAGAACAGCTTGATAGAGCATTAATATGAATTGAATCTGAAATCTATTACAGAATTGGAGATTCGCGGAATCAAAATGAAAGAACGAATTCACTTGTTGCAGTTCCAAAGTTGTGAAGAGAAATTGAACACATGAAATTGAGAGCTAAGAGAAGGGAGAACAGAGAGGAGAGAAGAGAAAAAGAAAATCGCACAATCGCGCGAAAGAAGTGTGCAAGGTAACAACTGAATTATGAATTGGAATCCCCTTAATCTTCGTGCCTAAAAACCCTTATTTAGGTGAAGAATCACCCTCCACATAAGTTGATTTGCGCCCTGGCGCAAATCTTCAGCTGAAATGGGTTGCTCTGCGCCTTGGCTTGCGCCCTGGCGCGTTTAGGCAGAAAGGAGGGGTTCCTGATGCAATCCTCAAGGAGAATAGTATAAGAGACACGGATCTTCATGCTTCAATGGGGGCTTGGTGTTTAGGAAGAAGAAGCACACGGCCTCAAGGAGAAAAGAAAGAAGAAAAACGGATTAGAAGAGGAATGGAAGCGCCATGGCAAGTGCCAATAAGCTTGAGGTGGAACCGCCACAATGGAGCAAGGATGCCATTGATGAGATTCAAGGTTCTTCACAAGAACACAAGAGAGAAAACACTCTCAATTTTCTAAATTCAAATCTCAATTAATCAAAAGTGTTTGAATTACAAAGGAAATCCTATTTATACTACTAAGATGTGGAGCTAGCTTGCTATGCAAGGAACTAATGTCCACCCTTGGATTAGATTCTAATCTAATGGCTATGAAGGGAAGCTTGTGGTGGAAGCTTGATTAGCTTGGAGGACAAGGATCAATCCTCCACCCTTGGATGTAGATCCTCATCCAACGGTTATGGTATCAAGCTTGCACTCCAAGCTTCTAAGCTTAGCCATTGGATTAGTATCCTCATCTAAAGGTCATGGAGCCAAGCTTGCACTCCAAGCTTCTAAGCTTAACCCTTGGATTAGAATCCTATCTAAGGGTCACTAATTATTTGTTTATTACAAGTTTAGGCTCAAATTAAATCTTTAAAACAATTACATAATTGAAAGAAAACTACTAATAAGCCTAAACATTAAAACATTTCGCTGAAAATTCTTGGAAGCATTCCAATGCTAACTTCAAGCTCATTTTCCAACTAGTTGCAGTTCGAACTGGGTTTTGGTGTCTTCATAGCTTTTGTAGCCCTTGAAATCTTCTTTAATTTGGCACCAAGAACGCCTCAATTAGACTTGTGTAGCTCGAGTTATGATTGAAATACTGAAATAGGTCAGATGCAAAAATCAGCAGCGAATTTTATTAGAAGCCCAAAATTGAAAAGTAAGGTTGGAGAGTTTGGTTGAGCTTTTGGAGGAACATCTAGAAGAGTTACTAGAAGCATGCAAAGGAAGCTAGAAGAGGAGGTGGGAAGACTCCAAGCACAAGAAGATAGTATAGGACCTAGTACTTGTAGTTTACTTGTAAATTCTTTTGAAACATAACTAAGTCCTATGTTGTAATAGCTTTAGGGAATACTTGGGCTTAAGCCCGTGGGTTTTCATAGGCCCAAGGCCTAAGGCTCCATCTAATCCTACGCATGCCACACTCCCAAGTCAAGCCACACAAGAATTTAAAAATTGAATAAAATCATTTTTTGTTCTAAAAACTTGTGTGAGCTTGAAAACCTTCTTAAAAAAGGAGGGAGCCTTTAATTAAGCTTTGGATCCATGCCTAAGCTTAATCAAAGATCTCCACCCTTGATTAAGAAAGGTAGAGGATTGATGACATGGCACATCACATGGTCTTAAGGAGGAGACAAGAAGGAGACAAGGAGGGGACAAGACCATGTGAAGGCCATGTGCTTCCTAACAACCAACTAACCACTTGGGTTACTTGGCTTGCAAGGAAGCTCCACGGATTGGTTGAGCCCTAACCGTGATTAGTGGCTCCCAACCGTGGTTAAAGGTTACTTAGCTTGCAAGGCAAGCTAAGATTACTTGGAGCCCAAGCTTTGCAACCTATAAATACCCTAAGCTTCTCCTTTGTAAAGAACTTTTGATGAATGAAAATAGCTTCTAGCTTTTGAGAGAATTTTCTCTTGTTCCTTAGGGAAGACCTTGAATCTTATCAATGGCTTCTTCAACCATTGTGGCGGTTCCTCCTAGGCTTATAGGAGTTCTTCTCCTTGGCGCCATCTTCATTCCTTTCTAATCCATTTTCTACTTTGATTTCTTGAACCTAAAACCAAAAACACCTAAACCGAACCATTTCTTCTTTGCTTCTTTGGATTGATGCGTGGTTGAAGGCAAGTGTGGGCAATTTGGAGCTTCCATGGATCCTTTTCCAAGTGTGGCTTCATCAAGTGGTATCTAGAGCAAGGTTACCTTCAACTTTGAATCTTCACAACGGTTAGTTGAGTCTTGTTTTTCTTTTGAGTTCTTCCACCGATTGAATCTTGTGTCTTCTTCTTTGAGTAGCTTATTTGAGTTCCTTGAGTTGTCTCATTAGTAGTTTTGAGTTTGGAGCATATTTTCTTCTTATAGTTACTGCATTAGGCCGTAGCGTCATCTTGATATGTTCCATCATTTTCTTTGAATACATGATTGAATAGCTTGCAAATTTTGACTCCATAATCTTTCATGAATTTTGCTCTTGCAAGTTTTTAATTCATGTATGTCATTAGGATTTTGTTTAGCCGTGTTTTCCACTGTATTGTGAGGCATAATTACTGGTTTTGTACTGCACTTTAATCTTCCACACGCATAGTACATGATTTCTAAGTGCTAGGAACGTCTACTAGTATATGCTTGCATGATTTTGAATTTTTAGTAATTTTAGATTGCTATTTGTTTTGAAATTTTGAGTAGACTTTGTAATTGCTATGATAAGCTAGGATTTGAACCTAGAAGAGGCTTTTAGTTCCTTAGAGGTTTCGGTCCAGCCATACAATTACAAAAGAAAAGAATCAAAATCAAAAGAAAGAAAAGAGAAGAGAAAGAAAAACAAGTGAAAAGAAAAACAAGTAGTGAAGAGTAGTGGCTATAAAACAAAAAGCACAATTAGAGAGCCATAGAAAGTGAAAAGAAAAGAGAGAGTACTGCAACATAAGAGCAAAAGAAAGTGAAAAAGAAAAGAGTTACACAAAAGAAACACCATTGGACCTAGGAAAGAGCCTACACATTCTAGTTGAAATTCTAGTTTTGAGCTTCCTAGTGAATTGTGTATCTTTTGGTTCTTTACATGTAATTTTCTTTTTCTCCACTGCACTGCACTTTGCTGGACATATTATTGTACTGAACATAAAGGCATTTAATTGAATTTTGCATGAGAAGCATGATAGCTAGCAAAGTATAGAAACTAGGCAAAATCGGTCTCTAATATTTTGCTGATTTTTCTGAAATCGGTTTCTAATTTCGGTTTCTAAGTGGTTTGAAGTGCTTGCTGTCCAGTTTTGATTACCTCATGATATGCCTCTGTTTTGACATGTTTCCTTGGGCTTTTATATGATATTTTGCTGCCCTATTATGTGCCATTGTCTCATTAAATTTTCTCCACAATTTGAGTAGCCATTCATTTCATTTTGAGCTTTTATTGCTTGTCTCCTTTGGATTCTTTGGTTTTGTCTTAGAGTCTCTTGTCTTTCTTGACCTCTTAAGCCTAGTTAGGTGCTGTTCCTCTTTCATAATGGTATGCTAAGAACCTTGATAATTGATTAGAGGATAATCCCTACTAGAACATAGAGAAAGAGTGGTAAAAGGCAAGAGAGCATCCTCATAAAAAGAGCCTTGATTTGAGTGATACACGAGTGTGAGTGGATACACTTAGAGAGTGTTGAAAGGTTTATTGCTTTCCTTATTTTCTTGTATACTAACTCTTTCTTGCAGCCATGGCAAGTCCATCTAGTGTTGGACAAGACTTGTCACCTAGGACACTAAATATTTTGAACTTGGTGATGGAGAAAATGGATGCTAAATTGAGGGAGAGTGAGGAAAGAATGAGGAGGGAGAACCGAGGGGAGAAAGATCTTTGAATAATGAGGGGGATAGGAGAGAAAGGATGAGTGGAAATAGGAGAAGACATGACGATGAAGGAGAAAGGAGAAGTAGTAGGGAAAGGGAACCTAAAACCTCCATTGGAAGTGATGAAGGAATTCCTTTTAGAGAACCTTTTCCTAGGAATGAACCTTTTACCATACTAGGAGGAATGGGGAAGGTATGGCCGAGAAGAGGCAAGAGATAACCGAGAAGGAAGGAGGACCCATTGGGAGGAGGAAGATAGGTTTGATGAGAGGTTTGTGAAGATCACCATACCTAAGTTCAATGGTAGTGGAGGACCCGAAGCATACCTAGATTGGGCCATGAAAGTGGACCAAATTTTCTCAAGCTATCCCTTGTTGAGTGAAGAGAAAAAGCTACACCTAGTGACCCTAGAATTTGAAGACTATGCCATGATTTGGTGGAATCAACAAGATAGGGGCTACGGTTGCATTAGGCCAAGAGTGACAACATGGGAAGCCTTGAAGCATGCCTTGAGAGAGCGTTTTGTACCACCCACATACCTAAGGGATCTACACAACAAATTACAAAGATTGTATCAAGGGAATAGAAGTGTTCAAGAATACTTCAAGGACCTTGAAATCACCATGCTAAGAGCACACATAGAGGAGAGTTTGGAGTCTACTTTGGCAAGGTTTGTGAATGGGTTGAACCGAGAAATCCAAGATGTGTTGGAGTTGCAAAGGTACTCCCACATTGAAGAGGCCATACACCTAGCCGAGAGAATTGAGTCACAACTTAAGAGAAGGCAAGCAAAAAGGGTGTCCACGCCAAACACTTCTTCTTGGAAAGGAAAGGAAAACAAGGAACCATCTTCCAAGCCTAAAGGAGAGATAGCCGAGACTCCACCAAGCCTAAAGAGGTAGTTTCTCAACCTAATCCCTTGAGATCAAGTAACATAAAATGTTTCAAGTGTTTAGGGAAGGGCCACATTGCATCTCAATGTCCTAACAAAAGGACAATGGTCACAAGAGGAGGAGAAACTATAAGTGAATCTTCACAAGGATCTTCAAGTGAAAAGGAAGAAGAAAAGGAAGCATCCATCCATAGTGAAGAAGCCGAAGAGGGTGACTTGCTTATGGTAAGGAGACTCCTTAAATTGAACCTTGCAATTGATGACACACAAAGGGAAAACATTTTCCATACAAGGTGCAAGGTAAAGGGCAATGTATGTTCCTTAATCATTGATGGAGGTTCTTGTACAAATGTTGTAAGTGAGGGTCTTGTAGCTAAACTTGAATTGCCTACTATTACTCATGTTAGACCTTATAAATTACAATGGCTTAGTGAAAATGGTGAAATAAAGGTTAATAGACAATGCATGATAGACTTTTCTATAGGAAAATATGTTGATAGTGTTTTGTGTGATGTAGTTCCAATGGAAGCTACTCATTTACTCCTAGGTAGACCATGGCAATATGATAGAAATGTGATTCATGATGGTCTTGCTAACACTTTCTTGTTTTCTTTTGAAGGTAGAAAAGTTTTACTAAAACCTTTGTCACCAAAGGAGGTATGTGAGGACCAAGTCAAGTTAAGACTTAGGAGGTCCCAAGAGCCAAAGAGTGAAGAGGCCGAGAATTCCAAAGCACCCAAAGCCTTGGCCGAGAAGCAAAGCAAAAAGAAAATTGTTTTGAAAAATGATTCAAGTTGTAATAATAATATTAGTCATAGTAAATGTAAAGAGACATTACTTGTTACATGCAATGAAATAAAAAGGGAATACTTAGCTAGGAAATCTATGTTTTTGTGTATGCCTACTCCTTTAACATTGAGCAATGCTTGTGTAGGTGATGACAAGTCCATAGATGAATTACTTGAGGAATTCCAAGATGTCTTTCCTTTGGATCTTCCCCATGGATTGCCACCTCTTAGGGGTATAGAACATCAAATAGATCTCATTCCGGGTTCCCAATTGCCCAACAAACCCGCCTATAGGAGCTCACCAAGTGAAACAAAGGAGATTGAGAAGCAAGTCCAAGACCTCTTGAAGAAAGGATGGGTCAAAGAAAGCCTCTCTCCTTGTGCATCACCTATCATCTTGGTTCCTAAGAAGGAGGGTACGTGGCGAATGTGTACCGATTGTAGAGCAATAAATAATATCACTATTAGATATAGACATCCAATTCCTAGATTAGATGATCTATTAGATGAATTACATGGATCTACTCTATTTTCCAAAATAGATCTCAAAAGCGGTTACCATCAAATTAGAATGAAAGATGGAGATGAATGGAAAACCGCCTTTAAGACTAAATTTGGATTATATGAGTGGCTAGTAATGCCATTTGGATTGTCTAATGCTCCTAGTACATTCATGAGACTCATGAATCATGTGCTAAGGGAGTTCCTAGGTAAATTTGTAGTAGTATATTTTGATGATATTTTAGTATATAGTAGAAGTTTTCAAGAGCATGTAAATAATTTGAAAAGTGTTTTAGAAGTACTTAGGAAAGAAAAATTGTATGCAAATAAGGATAAATGTATCTTTGGGGCCGAAAAAGTTGTATTCCTTGGATTCGTTGTAAGCTCAAAGGGAGTGGAAGTAGATGAAGCCAAGATACAAGCTATCAAGGAATGGCCCACACCAACATGTGTAAAGGAGGTAAGGAGTTTTCATGGCTTAGCTAGTTTCTATAGAAGATTTGTAAAGGACTTTAGCACCATAGCTAGTCCATTGAATGAACTTGTAAAAAAGGACATTAAGTTTTCATGGGGGCCTTCTCAAGAAGAAGCCTTCAAGGTGCTCAAACACAAACTCACACACGCACCCATACTTGCTTTACCAAATTTCTCTTTATCATTTGAACTTGAATGTGATGCGTCAAATGTAGGCATAGGTGCGGTTCTCATGCAAGGAGGGCATCCCATAGCTTATTTTAGTGAAAAACTAAAGGGGGGCACCTTAACTACTCTACCTATGATAAAGAATTATATGCTTTAGTAAGGGCTTTACATGTGTGGCAACACTACTTGCTACCTAAAGAGTTTATAGTCCATACGGACCATGAAGCCCTAAAGCATTTGAGAGGGCAAGGAAAATTGAATAAGAGGCATGCCAAATGGGTAGAATACATAGAACAATTTCCTTACATCATCAAGTATAAAAAAGGGGTCTAGTAACATAGTTGCCGACGCTCTAAGTAGAAGGCACACTTTGATAAACATGCTTGAGTGTAAGATGTATGGTTTTGACCATATTAAACCTATGTATGCCTTGGATAAGGATTTCGGTCTTGCATGGGAATCAAGTACCAAAGGTGCATTCAAAGACTATTTTAGGCACAATGGATATCTCTTTAAAGGCCAAGCATTGTGTGTACCTAAATCTTCTTTGAGGGACTTGTTGGTGGTTGAAACTCATGAGGAGGTTTGATGGGTCATTTTGGAAGAGATAAGACTTTGGCCATGTTACAAGAGAACTTCTATTGGCCTCATATGAGAGTTCAAGTTGTCAAGCACATCTCTAAATGCATCACTTGTAACAAGGCCAAATCTAAAGTCTCCCCTAATGGTCTCTACCAACCCCTTCCGATTGCTTCCTCCCCTTGGATGGATATATCCATGGATTTCATCCTTGGCCTTCCCAAATCCAAAAGAGGGATGGATAGTATCTTTGTTGTTGTATGTCGTTTCTCAAAAATGGCTCATTTCATAGCTTGCAAGAAAGTTGATGACGCTTCTCATATTGCAAGACTATTCTTTAAGGAAGTAGTGAGGCTCCATGGAGTACCCAAGACCATTGTGAGTGATAGAGATTCAAAATTTCTTGGACACTTTTGGAGGACCCTTTGGAGTTGTCTTGGAACCAAACTTCTTTTCTCTACAACTTGCCACCCCCAAACGGATGGGCAAACCGAAGTTGTCAATAGAACCTTGGGTCAACTATTGAGAACTTTTGTTGGTGACAAAATAAAGAGTTGGGAAGATTGGCTACCTCATATTGAGTTTGCTTATAATAGGGTTGAACATTCCACTACTAAATTTTCTCCTTTTCAAATTGTTTATGGATTTAACCCACTCACCCCACTTGATCTAGTGGCTTTGCCTACTAGAAGCATGCAAAGGAAGCTAGAAGAGGAGGTGGGAAGACTCCAAGCACAAGAAGATAGTATAGGACCTAGTACTTGTAGTTTACTTGTAAATTCTTTTGAAACATAACTAAGTCCTATGTTGTAATAGCTTTAGGGAATACTTGGGCTTAAGCCCGTGGGTTTTCATAGGCCCAAGGCCTAAGGCTCCATCTAATCCTACGCATGCCACACTCCTAAGTCAAGCCACACAAGAATTTAAAAATTGAATAAAATCATTTTTTGTTCTAAAAACTTGTGTGAGCTTGAAAACCTTCTTAAACAAGGAGGGAGCCTTTAATTAAGCTTTGGATCCATGCCTAAGCTTAATCAAAGATCTCCACCCTTGATTAAGAAAGGTAGAGGATTGATGACATGGCACATCACATGGTCTTAAGGAGGAGACAAGAAGGAGACAAGGAGGGGACAAGACCATGTGAAGGCCATGTGCTTCCTAACAACCAACTAACCACTTGGGTTACTTGGCTTGCAAGGAAGCTCCACGGATTGGTTGAGCCCTAACCGTGATTAGTGGCTCCCAACCGTGGTTAAAGGTTACTTAGCTTGCAAGGCAAGCTAAGATTACTTGGAGCCCAAGCTTTGCAACCTATAAATACCCTAAGCTTCTCCTTTGTAAAGAACTTTTGATGAATGAAAATAGCTTCTAGCTTTTGAGAGAATTTTCTCTTGTTCCCTTAGGGAAGACCTTGAATCTTATCAATGGCTTCTTCAACCATTGTGGCGGTTCCTCCTAGGCTTATAGGAGTTCTTCTCCTTGGCGCCATCTTCATTCCTTTCTAATCCATTTTCTACTTTGATTTCTTGAACCTAAAACCAAAAACACCTAAACCGAACCATTTCTTCTTTGCTTCTTTGGATTGATGCGTGGTTGAAGGCAAGTGTGGGCAATTTGGAGCTTCCATGGATCCTTTTCCAAGTGTGGCTTCATCAAGTGGTATCTAGAGCAAGGTTACCTTCAACTTTGAATCTTCACAACGGTTAGTTGAGTCTTGTTTTTCTTTTGAGTTCTTCCACCGATTGAATCTTGTGTCTTCTTCTTTGAGTAGCTTATTTGAGTTCCTTGAGTTGTCTCATTAGTAGTTTTGAGTTTGGAGCATATTTTCTTCTTATAGTTACTGCATTAGGCCGTAGCGTCATCTTGATATGTTCCATCATTTTCTTTGAATACATGATTGAATAGCTTGCAAATTTTGACTCCATAATCTTTCATGAATTTTGCTCTTGCAAGTTTTTAATTCATGTATGTCATTAGGATTTTGTTTAGCCGTGTTTTCCACTGTATTGTGAGGCATAATTACTGGTTTTGTACTGCACTTTAATCTTCCACACGCATAGTACATGATTTCTAAGTGCTAGGAACGCCTACTAGTATATGCTTGCATGATTTTGAATTTTTAGTAATTTTAGATTGCTATTTGTTTTGAAATTTTGAGTAGACTTTGTAATTGCTATGATAAGCTAGGATTTGAACCTAGAAGAGGCTTTTAGTTCCTTAGAGGTTTCGGTCCAGCCATACAATTACAAAAGAAAAGAATCAAAATCAAAAGAAAGAAAAGAGAAGAGAAAGAAAAACAAGTGAAAAGAAAAACAAGTAGTGAAGAGTAGTGGCTATAAAACAAAAAGCACAATTAGAGAGCCATAGAAAGTGAAAAGAAAAGAGAGAGTACTGCAACATAAGAGCAAAAGAAAGTGAAAAAGAAAAGAGTTACACAAAAGAAACACCATTGGACCTAGGAAAGAGCCTACACATTCTAGTTGAAATTCTAGTTTTGAGCTTCCTAGTGAATTGTGTATCTTTTGGTTCTTTACATGTAATTTTCTTTTTCTCCACTGCACTGCACTTTGCTGGACATATTATTGTACTGAACATAAAGGCATTTAATTGAATTTTGCATGAGAAGCATGATAGCTAGCAAAGTATAGAAACTAGGCAAAATCGGTCTCTAATATTTTGCTGATTTTTCTGAAATCGGTTTCTAATTTCGGTTTCTAAGTGGTTTGAAGTGCTTGCTGTCCAGTTTTGATTACCTCATGATATGCCTCTGTTTTGACATGTTTCCTTGGGCTTTTATATGATATTTTGCTGCCCTATTATGTGCCATTGTCTCATTAAATTTTCTCCACAATTTGAGTAGCCATTCATTTCATTTTGAGCTTTTATTGCTTGTCTCCTTTGGATTCTTTGGTTTTGTCTTAGAGTCTCTTGTCTTTCTTGACCTCTTAAGCCTAGTTAGGTGCTGTTCCTCTTTCATAATGGTATGCTAAGAACCTTGATAATTGATTAGAGGATAATCCCTACTAGAACATAGAGAAAGAGTGGTAAAAGGCAAGAGAGCATCCTCATAAAAAGAGCCTTGATTTGAGTGATACACGAGTGTGAGTGGATACACTTAGAGAGTGTTGAAAGGTTTATTGCTTTCCTTATTTTCTTGTATACTAACTCTTTCTTGCAGCCATGGCAAGTCCATCTAGTGTTGGACAAGACTTGTCACCTAGGACACTAAATATTTTGAACTTGGTGATGGAGAAAATGGATGCTAAATTGAGGGAGAGTGAGGAAAGAATGAGGAGGGAGAACCGAGGGGAGAAAGATCTTTGAATAATGAGGGGATAGGAGAGAAAGGATGAGTGGAAATAGGAGAAGACATGACGATGAAGGAGAAAGGAGAAGTAGTAGGGAAAGGGAACCTAAAACCTCCATTGGAAGTGATGAAGGAATTCCTTTTAGAGAACCTTTTCCTAGGAATGAACCTTTTTACCATACTAGGAGGAATGGGGGAAGGTATGGCCGAGAAGAGGCAAGAGAAAACCGAGAAGGAAGGAGGACCCATTGGGAGGAGGAAGATAGGTTTGATGAGAGGTTTGTGAAGATCACCATACCTAAGTTCAATGGTAGTGGAGGACCCGAAGCATACCTAGATTGGGCCATGAAAGTGGACCAAATTTTCTCAAGCTATCCCTTGTTGAGTGAAGAGAAAAAGCTACACCTAGTGACCCTAGAATTTGAAGACTATGCCATGATTTGGTGGAATCAACAAGATAGGGGCTACGGTTGCATTAGGCCAAGAGTGACAACATGGGAAGCCTTGAAGCATGCCTTGAGAGAGCGTTTTGTACCACCCACATACCTAAGGGATCTACACAACAAATTACAAAGATTGTATCAAGGGAATAGAAGTGTTCAAGAATACTTCAAGGACCTTGAAATCACCATGCTAAGAGCACACATAGAGGAGAGTTTGGAGTCTACTTTGGCAAGGTTTGTGAATGGGTTGAACCGAGAAATCCAAGATGTGTTGGAGTTGCAAAGGTACTCCCACATTGAAGAGGCCATACACCTAGCCGAGAGAATTGAGTCACAACTTAAGAGAAGGCAAGCAAAAAGGGTGTCCACGCCAAACACTTCTTCTTGGAAAGGAAAGGAAAACAAGGAACCATCTTCCAAGCCTAAAGGGAGAGATAGCCGAGACTCCACCAAGCCTAAAGAGGTAGTTTCTCAACCTAATCCCTTGAGATCAAGTAACATAAAATGTTTCAAGTGTTTAGGGAAGGGCCACATTGCATCTCAATGTCCTAACAAAAGGACAATGGTCACAAGAGGAGGAGAAACTATAAGTGAATCTTCACAAGGATCTTCAAGTGAAAAGGAAGAAGAAAAGGAAGCATCCATCCATAGTGAAGAAGCCGAAGAGGGTGACTTGCTTATGGTAAGGAGACTCCTTAAATTGAACCTTGCAATTGATGACACACAAAGGGAAAACATTTTCCATACAAGGTGCAAGGTAAAGGGCAATGTATGTTCCTTAATCATTGATGGAGGTTCTTGTACAAATGTTGTAAGTGAGGTCTTGTAGCTAAACTTGAATTGCCTACTATTACTCATGTTAGACCTTATAAATTACAATGGCTTAGTGAAAATGGTGAAATAAAGGTTAATAGACAATGCATGATAGACTTTTCTATAGGAAAATATGTTGATAGTGTTTTGTGTGATGTAGTTCCAATGGAAGCTACTCATTTACTCCTAGGTAGACCATGGCAATATGATAGAAATGTGATTCATGATGGTCTTGCTAACACTTTCTTGTTTTCTTTTGAAGGTAGAAAAGTTTTACTAAAACCTTTGTCACCAAAGGAGGTATGTGAGGACCAAGTCAAGTTAAGACTTAGGAGGTCCCAAGAGCCAAAGAGTGAAGAGGCCGAGAATTCCAAAGCACCCAAAGCCTTGGCCGAGAAAGCAAAAAAAGAAAATTGTTTTGAAAAATGATTCAAGTTGTAATAATAATATTAGTCATAGTAAATGTAAAGAGACATTACTTGTTACATGCAATGAAATAAAAAGGGAATACTTAGCTAGGAAATCTATGTTTTTGTGTATGCCTACTCCTTTAACATTGAGCAATGCTTGTGTAGGTGATGACAAGTCCATAGATGAATTACTTGAGGAATTCCAAGATGTCTTTCCTTTGGATCTTCCCCATGGATTGCCACCTCTTAGGGGTATAGAACATCAAATAGATCTCATTCCGGGTTCCCAATTGCCCAACAAACCCGCCTATAGGAGCTCACCAAGTGAAACAAAGGAGATTGAGAAGCAAGTCCAAGACCTCTTGAAGAAAGGATGGGTCAAAGAAAGCCTCTCTCCTTGTGCATCACCTATCATCTTGGTTCCTAAGAAGGAGGGTACGTGGCGAATGTGTACCGATTGTAGAGCAATAAATAATATCACTATTAGATATAGACATCCAATTCCTAGATTAGATGATCTATTAGATGAATTACATGGATCTACTCTATTTTCCAAAATAGATCTCAAAAGCGGTTACCATCAAATTAGAATGAAAGATGGAGATGAATGGAAAACCGCCTTTAAGACTAAATTTGGATTATATGAGTGGCTAGTAATGCCATTTGGATTGTCTAATGCTCCTAGTACATTCATGAGACTCATGAATCATGTGCTAAGGGAGTTCCTAGGTAAATTTGTAGTAGTATATTTTGATGATATTTTAGTATATAGTAGAAGTTTTCAAGAGCATGTAAATAATTTGAAAAGTGTTTTAGAAGTACTTAGGAAAGAAAAAATTGTATGCAAATAAGGATAAATGTATCTTTGGGGCCGAAAAAGTTGTATTCCTTGGATTCGTTGTAAGCTCAAAGGGAGTGGAAGTAGATGAAGCCAAGATACAAGCTATCAAGGAATGGCCCACACCAACATGTGTAAAGGAGGTAAGGAGTTTTCATGGCTTAGCTAGTTTCTATAGAAGATTTGTAAAGGACTTTAGCACCATAGCTAGTCCATTGAATGAACTTGTAAAAAAGGACATTAAGTTTTCATGGGGGCCTTCTCAAGAAGAAGCCTTCAAGGTGCTCAAACACAAACTCACACACGCACCCATACTTGCTTTACCAAATTTCTCTTTATCATTTGAACTTGAATGTGATGCGTCAAATGTAGGCATAGGTGCGGTTCTCATGCAAGGAGGGCATCCCATAGCTTATTTTAGTGAAAAACTAAAGGGGGGCACCTTAACTACTCTACCTATGATAAAGAATTATATGCTTTAGTAAGGGCTTTACATGTGTGGCAACACTACTTGCTACCTAAAGAGTTTATAGTCCATACGGACCATGAAGCCCTAAAGCATTTGAGAGGGCAAGGAAAATTGAATAAGAGGCATGCCAAATGGGTAGAATACATAGAACAATTTCCTTACATCATCAAGTATAAAAAGGGGTCTAGTAACATAGTTGCCGACGCTCTAAGTAGAAGGCACACTTTGATAAACATGCTTGAGTGTAAGATGTATGGTTTTGACCATATTAAACCTATGTATGCCTTGGATAAGGATTTCGGTCTTGCATGGGAATCAAGTACCAAAGGTGCATTCAAAGACTATTTTAGGCACAATGGATATCTCTTTAAAGGCCAAGCATTGTGTGTACCTAAATCTTCTTTGAGGGACTTGTTGGTGGTTGAAACTCATGAGGGAGGTTTGATGGGTCATTTTGGAAGAGATAAGACTTTGGCCATGTTACAAGAGAACTTCTATTGGCCTCATATGAGAGTTCAAGTTGTCAAGCACATCTCTAAATGCATCACTTGTAACAAGGCCAAATCTAAAGTCTCCCCTAATGGTCTCTACCAACCCCTTCCGATTGCTTCCTCCCCTTGGATGGATATATCCATGGATTTCATCCTTGGCCTTCCCAAATCCAAAAGAGGGATGGATAGTATCTTTGTTGTTGTATGTCGTTTCTCAAAAATGGCTCATTTCATAGCTTGCAAGAAAGTTGATGACGCTTCTCATATTGCAAGACTATTCTTTAAGGAAGTAGTGAGGCTCCATGGAGTACCCAAGACCATTGTGAGTGATAGAGATTCAAAATTTCTTGGACACTTTTGGAGGACCCTTTGGAGTTGTCTTGGAACCAAACTTCTTTTCTCTACAACTTGCCACCCCCAAACGGATGGGCAAACCGAAGTTGTCAATAGAACCTTGGGTCAACTATTGAGAACTTTTGTTGGTGACAAAATAAAGAGTTGGGAAGATTGGCTACCTCATATTGAGTTTGCTTATAATAGGGTTGAACATTCCACTACTAAATTTTCTCCTTTCCAAATTGTTTATGGATTTAACCCACTCACCCCACTTGATCTAGTGGCTTTGCCTATTGAGTTTTCTTGTAATAGGAGCGGTCAAGAGAGGGCTAGAAAGATCCAAGAGCTACACGCTCAAGTAAAGGAGAAAATAGAGAAAAAGAATGAGCAAATAGCAAGAACCTACAACAAACATCACAAAGACATTGAGTTCAAAGTAGGGGATATGGTTTGGCTTCATTTGAGAAAGGAACGGTTTCCTACCTTAAGGAGTTCCAAGCTACTTCCAAGAGGAGATGGACCCTTCAAGATCATAGAAAAATTGGGGGCAAATGCATACAAGCTCGACTTACCAAGTAAGTATGGTGGTAGTAACTCTTTCAATATAACTGATCTTTCTTTATGTGATGTAGGTACAAATGATGACCTCAACTTGGGGACAAGTTCAAGCCAAGAAGGAGGGTTTGATGTAGGAACATCTAGAAGAGTTACTAGAAGCATGCAAAGGAAGCTAGAAGAGGAGGTGGGAAGACTCAAGCACAAGAAGATAGTATAGGACCTAGTACTTGTAGTTTACTTGTAAATTCTTTTGAAACATAACTAAGTCCTATGTTGTAATAGCTTTAGGGAATACTTGGGCTTAAGCCCGTGGGTTTTCATAGGCCCAAGGCCTAAGGCTCCATCTAATCCTACGCATGCCACACTCCCAAGTCAAGCCACACAAGAATTTAAAAATTGAATAAAATCATTTTTTGTTCTAAAAACTTGTGTGAGCTTGAAAACCTTCTTAAAAAAGGAGGGAGCCTTTAATTAAGCTTTGGATCCATGCCTAAGCTTAATCAAAGATCTCCACCCTTGATTAAGAAAGGTAGAGGATTGATGACATGGCACATCACATGGTCTTAAGGAGGAGACAAGAAGGAGACAAGGAGGGGACAAGACCATGTGAAGGCCATGTGCTTCCTAACAACCAACTAACCACTTGGGTTACTTGGCTTGCAAGGAAGCTCCACGGATTGGTTGAGCCCTAACCGTGATTAGTGGCTCCCAACCGTGGTTAAAGGTTACTTAGCTTGCAAGGCAAGCTAAGATTACTTGGAGCCCAAGCTTTGCAACCTATAAATACTGATGTAGGAACATCTAGAAGAGTTACTAGAAGCATGCAAAGGAAGCTAGAAGAGGAGGTGGGAAGACTCCAAGCACAAGAAGATAGTATAGGACCTAGTACTTGTAGTTTACTTGTAAATTCTTTTGAAACATAACTAAGTCCTATGTTGTAATAGCTTTAGGGAATACTTGGGCTTAAGCCCGTGGGTTTTCATAGGCCCAAGGCCTAAGGCTCCATCTAATCCTACGCATGCCACACTCCTAAGTCAAGCCACACAAGAATTTAAAAATTGAATAAAATCATTTTTTGTTCTAAAAACTTGTGTGAGCTTGAAAACCTTCTTAAACAAGGAGGGAGCCTTTAATTAAGCTTTGGATCCATGCCTAAGCTTAATCAAAGATCTCCACCCTTGATTAAGAAAGAAAGGTAGGATTGATGACATGGCACATCACATGGTCTTAAGGAGGAGACAAGAAGGAGACAAGGAGGGGACAAGACCATGTGAAGGCCATGTGCTTCCTAACAACCAACTAACCACTTGGGTTACTTGGCTTGCAAGGAAGCTCCACGGATTGGTTGAGCCCTAACCGTGATTAGTGGCTCCCAACCGTGGTTAAAGGCTACTTAGCTTGCAAGGCAAGCTAAGATTACTTGAGCCCAAGCTTTTGCAACCTATAAATACCCTAAGCTTCTCCTTTGTAAAGAACTTTTGATGAATGAAAATAGCTTCTAGCTTTTGAGAGAATTTTCTCTTGTTCCCTTAGGGAAGACCTTGAATCTTATCAATGGCTTCTTCAACCATTGTGGCGGTTCCTCCTAGGCTTATAGGAGTTCTTCTCCTTGGCGCCATCTTCATTCCTTTCTAATCCATTTTCTACTTTGATTTCTTGAACCTAAAACCAAAAACACCTAAACCGAACCATTTCTTCTTTGCTTCTTTGGATTGATGCGTGGTTGAAGGCAAGTGTGGGCAATTTGGAGCTTCCATGGAATCTCTTCCAAGTGTGGCTTCATCAAGTGGTATCTAGAGCAAGGTTACCTTCAACTTTGAATCTTCACACCGGTTAGTTGAGTCTTGTTTTTCTTTTGAGTTCTTCCACCGATTGAATCTTGTGTCTTCTTCTTTGAGTAGCTTATTTGAGTTCCTTGAGTTGTCTCATTAGTAGTTTTGAGTTTGGAGCATATTTTCTTCTTATAGTTACTGCATTAGGCCGTAGCGTCATCTTGATATGTTCCATCATTTTCTTTGAATACATGATTGAATAGCTTGCAAATTTTGACTCCATAATCTTTCATGAATTTTGCTCTTGCAAGTTTTTAATTCATGTATGTCATTAGGATTTTGTTTAGCCGTGTTTTCCACTGTATTGTGAGGCATAATTACTGGTTTTGTACTGCACTTTAATCTTCCACACGCATAGTACATGATTTCTAAGTGCTAGGAACGTCTACTAGTATATGCTTGCATGATTTTGAATTTTTAGTAATTTTAGATTGCTATTTGTTTTGAAATTTTGAGTAGACTTTGTAATTGCTATGATAAGCTAGGATTTGAACCTAGAAGAGGCTTTTAGTTCCTTAGAGGTTTCGGTCCAGCCATACAATTACAAAAGAAAAGAATCAAAATCAAAAGAAAGAAAAGAGAAGAGAAAGAAAAACAAGTGAAAAGAAAAACAAGTAGTGAAGAGTAGTGGCTATAAAACAAAAAGCACAATTAGAGAGCCATAGAAAGTGAAAAGAAAAGAGAGAGTACTGCAACATAAGAGCAAAAGAAAGTGAAAAAGAAAAGAGTTACACAAAAGAAACACCATTGGACCTAGGAAAGAGCCTACACATTCTAGTTGAAATTCTAGTTTTGAGCTTCCTAGTGAATTGTGTATCTTTTGGTTCTTTACATGTAATTTTCTTTTTCTCCACTGCACTGCACTTTGCTGGACATATTATTGTACTGAACATAAAGGCATTTAATTGAATTTTGCATGAGAAGCATGATAGCTAGCAAAGTATAGAAACTAGGCAAAATCGGTCTCTAATATTTTGCTGATTTTTCTGAAATCGGTTTCTAATTTCGGTTTCTAAGTGGTTTGAAGTGCTTGCTGTCCAGTTTTGATTACCTCATGATATGCCTCTGTTTTGACATGTTTCCTTGGGCTTTTATATGATATTTTGCTGCCCTATTATGTGCCATTGTCTCATTAAATTTTCTCCACAATTTGAGTAGCCATTCATTTCATTTTGAGCTTTTATTGCTTGTCTCCTTTGGATTCTGTGGTTTTGTCTTAGAGTCTCTTGTCTTTCTTGACCTCTTAAGCCTAGTTAGGTTCTGTTCCTCTTTCATAATGGTATGCTAAGAACCTTGATAATTGATTAGAGGATAATCCCTACTAGAACATAGAGAAAGAGTGGTAAAAGGCAAGAGAGCATCCTCATAAAAAGAGCCTTGATTTGAGTGATACACGAGTGTGAGTGGATACACTTAGAGAGTGTTGAAAGGTTTATTGCTTTCCTTATTTTCTTGTATACTAACTCTTTCTTGCAGCCATGGCAAGTCCATCTAGTGTTGGACAAGACTTGTCACCTAGGACACTAAATATTTTGAACTTGGTGATGGAGAAAATGGATGCTAAATTGAGGGAGAGTGAGGAAAGAATGAGGAGGGAGAACCGAGGGGGAGAAAGATCTTTGAATAATGAGGGGGATAGGAGAGAAAGGATGAGTGGAAATAGGAGAAGACATGACGATGAAGGAGAAAGGAGAAGTAGTAGGGAAAGGGAACCTAAAACCTCCATTGGAAGTGATGAAGGAATTCCTTTTAGAGAACCTTTTCCTAGGAATGAACCTTTTTACCATACTAGGAGGAATGGGGGAAGGTATGGCCGAGAAGAGGCAAGAGAAAACCGAGAAGGAAGGAGGACCCATTGGGAGGAGGAAGATAGATTTGATGAGAGGTTTGTGAAGATCACCATACCTAAGTTCAATGGTAGTGGAGGACCAAGCATACTTAGATTGGGCCATGAAAGTGGACCAAATTTTCTCAAGCTATCCCTTGTTGAGTGAAGAGAAAAAGCTACACCTAGTGACCCTAGAATTTGAAGACTATGCCATGATTTGGTGGAATCAACAAGATAGGGGCTACGGTTGCATTAGACCAAGAGTGACCACATGGGAAGCCTTGAAGCATGCCTTGAGAGAGCGTTTTGTACCACCCACATACCTAAGGGATCTACACAACAAATTACAAAGATTGTATCAAGGGAATAGAAGTGTTCAAGAATACTTCAAGGACCTTGAAATCACCATGCTAAGAGCACACATAGAGGAGAGTTTGGAGTCTACTTTGGCAAGGTTTGTGAATGGGTTGAGAACCGAAAATCCAAGATGTGTTGGAGTTGCAAAGGTACTCCCACATTGAAGAGGCCATACACCTAGCCGAGAGAATTGAGTCACAACTTAAGAGAAGGCAAGCAAAAAGGGTGTCCACGCCAAACACTTCTTCTTGGAAAGGAAAGGAAAACAAGGAACCATCTTCCAAGCCTAAAGGGAGAGATAGCCGAGACTCCACCAAGCCTAAAGAGGTAGTTTCTCAACCTAATCCCTTGAGATCAAGTAACATAAAATGTTTCAAGTGTTTAGGGAAGGGCCACATTGCATCTCAATGTCCTAACAAAAGGACAATGGTCACAAGAGGAGGAGAAACTATAAGTGAATCTTCACAAGGATCTTCAAGTGAAAAGGAAGAAGAAAAGGAAGCATCCATCCATAGTGAAGAAGCCGAAGAGGGTGACTTGCTTATGGTAAGGAGACTCCTTAAATTGAACCTTGCAATTGATGACACACAAAGGAAAACATTTTCCATACAAGGTGCAAGGTAAAGGGTAATGTATGTTCCTTAATCATTGATGGAGGTTCTTGTACAAATGTTGTAAGTGAGGGTCTTGTAGCTAAACTTGAATTGCCTACTATTACTCATGTTAGACCTTATAAATTACAATGGCTTAGTGAAAATGGTGAAATAAAGGTTAATAGACAATGCATGATAGACTTTTCTATAGGAAAATATGTTGATAGTGTTTTGTGTGATGTAGTTCCAATGGAAGCTACTCATTTACTCCTAGGTAGACCATGGCAATATGATAGAAATGTGATTCATGATGGTCTTGCTAACACTTTCTTGTTTTCTTTTGAAGGTAGAAAAGTTTTACTAAAACCTTTGTCACCAAAGGAGGTATGTGAGGACCAAGTCAAGTTAAGACTTAGGAGGTCCCAAGAGCCAAAGAGTGAAGAGGCCGAGAATTCCAAAGCACCCAAAGCCTTGGCCGAGAAGCAAAGCAAAAGAAAATTGTTTTGAAAAATGATTCAAGTTCTAATAATAATATTAGTCATAGTAAATGTAAAGAGACATTACTTGTTACATGCAATGAAATAAAAAGGGAATACTTAGCTAGGAAATCTATGTTTTTGTGTATGCCTACTCCTTTAACATTGAGCAATGCTTGTGTAGGTGATGACAAGTCCATAGATGAATTACTTGAGGAATTCCAAGATGTCTTTCCTTTGGATCTTCCCCATGGATTGCCACCTCTTAGGGGTATAGAACATCAAATAGATCTCATTCCGGGTTCCCAATTGCCCAACAAACCCGCCTATAGGAGCTCACCAAGTGAAACCAAGGAGATTGAGAAGCAAGTCCAAGACCTCTTGAAGAAAGGATGGGTCAAAGAAAGCCTCTCTCCTTGTGCATCACCTATCATCTTGGTTCCTAAGAAGGAGGGTACGTGGCGAATGTGTACCGATTGTAGAGCAATAAATAATATCACTATTAGATATAGACATCCAATTCCTAGATTAGATGATCTATTAGATGAATTACATGGATCTACTCTATTTTCCAAAATAGATCTCAAAAGCGGTTACCATCAAATTAGAATGAAAGATGGAGATGAATGGAAAACCGCCTTTAAGACTAAATTTGGATTATATGAGTGGCTAGTAATGCCATTTGGATTGTCTAATGCTCCTAGTACATTCATGAGACTCATGAATCATGTGCTAAGGGAGTTCCTAGGTAAATTTGTAGTAGTATATTTTGATGATATTTTAGTATATAGTAGAAGTTTTCAAGAGCATGTAAATAATTTGAAAAGTGTTTTAGAAGTACTTAGGAAAGAAAAATTGTATGCAAATAAGGATAAATGTATCTTTGGGGCCGAAAAAGTTGTATTCCTTGGATTCGTTGTAAGCTCAAAGGGAGTGGAAGTAGATGAAGCCAAGATACAAGCTATCAAGGAATGGCCCACACCAACATGTGTAAAGGAGGTAAGGAGTTTTCATGGCTTAGCTAGTTTCTATAGAAGATTTGTAAAGGACTTTAGCACCATAGCTAGTCCATTGAATGAACTTGTAAAAAAGGACATTAAGTTTTCATGGGGGCCTTCTCAAGAAGAAGCCTTCAAGGTGCTCAAACACAAACTCACACACGCACCCATACTTGCTTTACCAAATTTCTCTTTATCATTTGAACTTGAATGTGATGCGTCAAATGTAGGCATAGGTGCGGTTCTCATGCAAGGAGGGCATCCCATAGCTTATTTTAGTGAAAAACTAAAGGGGGCACCTTAACTACTCTACCTATGATAAAGAATTATATGCTTTAGTAAGGGCTTTACATGTGTGGCAACACTACTTGCTACCTAAAGAGTTTATAGTCCATACGGACCATGAAGCCCTAAAGCATTTGAGAGGGCAAGGAAAATTGAATAAGAGGCATGCCAAATGGGTAGAATACATAGAACAATTTCCTTACATCATCAAGTATAAAAAGGGGTCTAGTAACATAGTTGCCGACGCTCTAAGTAGAAGGCACACTTTGATAAACATGCTTGAGTGTAAGATGTATGGTTTTGACCATATTAAACCTATGTATGCCTTGGATAAGGATTTCGGTCTTGCATGGGAATCAAGTACCAAAGGTGCATTCAAAGACTATTTTAGGCACAATGGATATCTCTTTAAAGGCCAAGCATTGTGTGTACCTAAATCTTCTTTGAGGGACTTGTTGGTGGTTGAAACTCATGAGGGAGGATTGATGGGTCATTTTGGAAGAGATAAGACTTTGGCCATGTTACAAGAGAACTTCTATTGGCCTCATATGAGAGTTCAAGTCGTCAAGCACATCTCTAAATGCATCACTTGTAACAAGGCCAAATCTAAAGTCTCCCCTAATGGTCTCTACCAACCCTGATGAAGCCACACTTGGAAGAGATTCCATGGAAGCTCCAAATTGCCCACACTTGCCTTCAACCACGCATCAATCCAAAGAAGCAAAGAAGAAATGGTTCGGTTTAGGTGTTTTTGGTTTTAGGTTCAAGAAATCAAAGTAGAAAATGGATTAGAAAGGAATGAAGATGGCGCCAAGGAGAAGAACTCCTATAAGCCTAGGAGGAACCGCCACAATGGTTGAAGAAGCCATTGATAAGATTCAAGGTCTTCCCTAAGGGAACAAGAGAAAATTCTCTCAAAAGCTAGAAGCTATTTTCATTCATCAAAAGTTCTTTACAAAGGAGAAGCTTAGGGTATTTATAGGTTGCAAAAGCTTGGGCTCCAAGTAATCTTAGCTTGCCTTGCAAGCTAAGTAGCCTTTAACCACGGTTGGGAGCCACTAATCACGGTTAGGGCTCAACCAATCCGTGGAGCTTCCTTGCAAGCCAAGTAACCCAAGTGGTTAGTTGGTTGTTAGGAAGCACATGGCCTTCACATGGTCTTGTCCCCTCCTTGTCTCCTTCTTGTCTCCTCCTTAAGACCATGTGATGTGCCATGTCATCAATCCTCTACCTTTCTTAATCAAGGGTGGAGATCTTTGATTAAGCTTAGGCATGGATCCAAAGCTTAATTAAAGGCTCCTCCTTGTTTAAGAAGGTTTTCAAGCTCACACAAGTTTTTAGAACAAAAAATGATTTTATTCAATTTTTAAATTCTTGTGTGGCTTGACTTAGAGTGTGGCATGCGTAGGATTAGATGGAGCCTTAGGCCTTGGGCCTATGAAAACCCACGGGCTTAAGCCCAAGTATTCCCTAAAGCTATTACAACATAGGACTTAGTTATGTTTCAAAAGAATTTACAAGTAAACTACAAGTACTAGGTCCTATACTATCTTCTTGTGCTTGGAGTCTTCCCACCTCCTCTTCTAGCTTCCTTTGCATGCTTCTAGTAACTCTTCTAGATGTTCCTACATCAAACCCTCCTTCTTGGCTTGAACTTGTCCCCAAGTTGAGGTCATCATTTGTACCTACATCACATAAAGAAAGATCGGTTATATTGAAAGAGTTACTACCACCATACTTACTTGGTAAGTCGAGCTTGTATGCATTTGCCCCCAATTTTTCTATGATCTTGAAGGGTCCATCTCCTCTTGGAAGTAGCTTGGAACTCCTTAAGGTAGGAAACCGTTCCTTTCTCAAATGAAGCCAAACCATATCCCCTACTTTGAACTCAATGTCTTTGTGATGTTTGTTGTAGGTTCTTGCTATTTGCTCATTCTTTTTCTCTATTTTCTCCTTTACTTGAGCGTGTAGCTCTTGGATCTTTCTAGCCCTCTCTTGACCGCTCCTATTACAAGAAAACTCAATAGGCAAAGCCACTAGATCAAGTGGGGTGAGTGGGTTAAATCCATAAACAATTTGAAAAGGAGAAAATTTAGTAGTGGAATGTTCAACCCTATTATAAGCAAACTCAATATGAGGTAGCCAATCTTCCCAACTCTTTATTTTGTCACCAACAAAAGTTCTCAATAGTTGACCCAAGGTTCTATTGACAACTTCGGTTTGCCCATCCGTTTGGGGGTGGCAAGTTGTAGAGAAAAGAAGTTTGGTTCCAAGACAACTCCAAAGGGTCCTCCAAAAGTGTCCAAGAAATTTTGAATCTCTATCACTCACAATGGTCTTGGGTACTCCATGGAGCCTCACTACTTCCTTAAAGAATAGTCTTGCAATATGAGAAGCGTCATCAACTTTCTTGCAAGCTATGAAATGAGCCATTTTTGAGAAACGACATACAACAACAAAGATACTATCCATCCCTCTTTTGGATTTGGGAAGGCCAAGGATGAAATCCATGGATATATCCATCAAGGGGAGGAAGCAATCGGAAGGGTTGGTAGAGACCATTAGGGAGACTTTAGATTTGGCCTTGTTACAAGTGATGCATTTAGAGATGTGCTTGACGACTTGAACTCTCATATGAGGCCAATAGAAGTTCTCTTGTAACATGGCCAAAGTCTTATCTCTTCCAAAATGACCCATCAATCCTCCCTCATGAGTTTCAACCACCAACAAGTCCCTCAAAGAAGATTTAGGTACACACAATGCTTGGCCTTTAAAGAGATATCCATTGTGCCTAAAATAGTCTTTGAATGCACCTTTGGTACTTGATTCCCATGCAAGACCGAAATCCTTATCCAAGGCATACATAGGTTTAATATGGTCAAAACCATACATCTTACACTCAAGCATGTTTATCAAAGTGTGCCTTCTACTTAGAGCGTCGGCAACTATGTTACTAGACCCCTTTTTATACTTGATGATGTAAGGAAATTGTTCTATGTATTCTACCCATTTGGCATGCCTCTTATTCAATTTTCCTTGCCCTCTCAAATGCTTTAGGGCTTCATGGTCCGTATGGACTATAAACTCTTTAGGTAGCAAGTAGTGTTGCCACACATGTAAAGCCCTTACTAAAGCATATAATTCTTTATCATAGGTAGAGTAGTTAAGGTGCCCCCCCTTTAGTTTTTCACTAAAATAAGCTATGGGATGCCCTCCTTGCATGAGAACCGCACCTATGCCTACATTTGACGCATCACATTCAAGTTCAAATGATAAAGAGAAATTTGGTAAAGCAAGTATGGGTGCGTGTGTGAGTTTGTGTTTGAGCACCTTGAAGGCTTCTTCTTGAGAAGGCCCCCATGAAAACTTAATGTCCTTTTTTACAAGTTCATTCAATGGACTAGCTATGGTGCTAAAGTCCTTTACAAATCTTCTATAGAAACTAGCTAAGCCATGAAAACTCCTTACCTCCTTTACACATGTTGGTGTGGGCCATTCCTTGATAGCTTGTATCTTGGCTTCATCTACTTCCACTCCCTTTGAGCTTACAACGAATCCAAGGAATACAACTTTTTCGGCCCCAAAGATACATTTATCCTTATTTGCATACAATTTTTCTTTCCTAAGTACTTCTAAAACACTTTTCAAATTATTTACATGCTCTTGAAAACTTCTACTATATACTAAAATATCATCAAAATATACTACTACAAATTTACCTAGGAACTCCCTTAGCACATGATTCATGAGTCTCATGAATGTACTAGGAGCATTAGACAATCCAAATGGCATTACTAGCCACTCATATAATCCAAATTTAGTCTTAAAGGCGGTTTTCCATTCATCTCCATCTTTCATTCTAATTTGATGGTAACCGCTTTGAGATCTATTTTGGAAAATAGAGTAGATCCATGTAATTCATCTAATAGATCATCTAATCTAGGAATTGGATGTCTATATCTAATAGTGATATTATTTATTGCTCTACAATCGGTACACATTCGCCACGTACCCTCCTTCTTAGGAACCAAGATGATAGGTGATGCACAAGGAGAGAGGCTTTCTTTGACCCATCCTTTCTTCAAGAGGTCTTGGACTTGCTTCTCAATCTCCTTGGTTTCACTTGGTGAGCTCCTATAGGCGGGTTTGTTGGGCAATTGGGAACCCGAATGAGATCTATTTGATGTTCTATACCCCTAAGAGGTGGCAATCCATGGGAAGATCCAAAGGAAAGACATCTTGGAATTCCTCAAGTAATTCATCTATGGACTTGTCATCACCTACACAAGCATTGCTCAATGTTAAAGGAGTAGGCATACACAAAAACATAGATTTCCTAGCTAAGTATTCCCTTTTTATTTCATTGCATGTAACAAGTAATGTCTCTTTACATTTACTATGACTAATATTATTATTACAACTTGAATCATTTTTCAAAACAATTTTCTTTTTGCTTTGCTTCTCGGCCAAGGCTTTGGGTGCTTTGGAATTCTCGGCCTCTTCACTCTTTGGCTCTTGGGACCTCCTAAGTCTTAACTTGACTTGGTCCTCACATACCTCCTTTGGTGACAAAGGTTTTAGTAAAACTTTTCTACCTTCAAAAGAAAACAAGAAAGTGTTAGCAAGACCATCATGAATCACATTTCTATCATATTGCCATGGTCTACCTAGGAGTAAATGAGTAGCTTCCATTGGAACTACATCACACAAAACACTATCAACATATTTTCCTATAGAAAAGTCTATCATGCATTGTCTATTAACCTTTATTTCACCATTTTCACTAAGCCATTGTAATTTATAAGGTCTAACATGAGTAATAGTAGGCAATTCAAGTTTAGCTACAAGACCCTCACTTACAACATTTGTACAAGAACCTCCATCAATGATTAAGGAACATACATTACCCTTTACCTTGCACCTTGTATGGAAAATGTTTTCCCTTTGTGTGTCATCAATTGCAAGGTTCAATTTAAGGAGTCTCCTTACCATAAGCAAGTCACCCTCTTCGGCTTCTTCACTATGGATGGATGCTTCCTTTTCTTCTTCCTTTTCACTTGAAGATCCTTGTGAAGATTCACTTATAGTTTCTCCTCCTCTTGTGACCATTGTCCTTTTGTTAGGACATTGAGATGCAATGTGGCCCTTCCCTAAACACTTGAAACATTTTATGTTACTTGATCTCAAGGGATTAGGTTGAGAAACTACCTCTTTAGGCTTGGTGGAGTCTCGGCTATCTCTCCCTTTAGGCTTGGAAGATGGTTCCTTGTTTTCCTTTCCTTTCCAAGAAGAAGTGTTTGGCGTGGACACCCTTTTTGCTTGCCTTCTCTTAAGTTGTGACTCAATTCTCTCGGCTAGGTGTATGGCCTCTTCAATGTGGGAGTACCTTTGCAACTCCAACACATCTTGGATTTCTCGGTTCAACCCATTCACAAACCTTGCCAAAGTAGACTCCAAACTCTCCTCTATGTGTGCTCTTAGCATGGTGATTTCAAGGTCCTTGAAGTATTCTTGAACACTTCTATTCCCTTGATACAATCTTTGTAATTTGTTGTGTAGATCCCTTAGGTATGTGGGTGGTACAAAACGCTCTCTCAAGGCATGCTTCAAGGCTTCCCATGTGGTCACTCTTGGTCTAATGCAACCGTAGCCCCTATCTTGTTGATTCCACCAAATCATGGCATAGTCTTCAAATTCTAGGGTCACTAGGTGTAGCTTTTTCTCTTCACTCAACAAGGGATAGCTTGAGAAAATTTGGTCCACTTTCATGGCCCAATCTAAGTATGCTTCGGTCCTCCACTACCATTGAACTTAGGTATGGTGATCTTCACAAACCTCTCATCAAATCTATCTTCCTCCTCCCAATGGGTCCTCCTTCCTTCTCGGTTTTCTCTTGCCTCTTCTCGGCCATACCTTCCCCCATTCCTCCTAGTATGGTAAAAGGTTCATTCCTAGGAAAAGGTTCTCTAAAAGGAATTCCTTCATCACTTCCAATGGAGGTTTTAGGTTCCCTTTCCCTACTACTTCTCCTTTCTCCTTCATCGTCATGTCTTCTCCTATTTCCACTCATCCTTTCTCTCCTATCCCCCTCATTATTCAAAGATCTTTCTCCCCCTCGGTTCTCCCTCCTCATTCTTTCCTCACTCTCCCTCAATTTAGCATCCATTTTCTCCATCACCAAGTTCAAAATATTTAGTGTCCTAGGTGACAAGTCTTGTCCAACACTAGATGGACTTGCCATGGCTGCAAGAAAGAGTTAGTATACAAGAAAATAAGGAAAGCAATAAACCTTTCAACACTCTCTAAGTGTATCCACTCACACTCGTGTATCACTCAAATCAAGGCTCTTTTTATGAGGATGCTCTCTTGCCTTTTACCACTCTTTCTCTATGTTCTAGTAGGGATTATCCTCTAATCAATTATCAAGGTTCTTAGCATACCATTATGAAAGAGGAACAGCACCTAACTAGGCTTAAGAGGTCAAGAAAGACAAGAGACTCTAAGACAAAACCACAGAATCCAAAGGAGACAAGCAATAAAAGCTCAAAATGAAATGAATGGCTACTCAAATTGTGGAGAAAATTTAATGAGACAATGGCACATAATAGGGCAGCAAAATATCATATAAAAGCCCAAGGAAACATGTCAAAACAGAGGCATATCATGAGGTAATCAAAACTGGACAGCAAGCACTTCAAACCACTTAGAAACCGAAATTAGAAACCGATTTCAGAAAAATCAGCAAAATATTAGAGACCGATTTTGCCTAGTTTCTATACTTTGCTAGCTATCATGCTTCTCATGCAAAATTCAATTAAATGCCTTTATGTTCAGTACAATAATATGTCCAGCAAAGTGCAGTGCAGTGGAGAAAAAGAAAATTACATGTAAAGAACCAAAAGATACACAATTCACTAGGAAGCTCAAAACTAGAATTTCAACTAGAATGTGTAGGCTCTTTCCTAGGTCCAATGGTGTTTCTTTTGTGTAACTCTTTTCTTTTTTCACTTTCTTTTGCTCTTATGTTGCAGTACTCTCTCTTTTCTTTTCACTTTCTATGGCTCTCTAATTGTGCTTTTTGTTTTATAGCCACTACTCTTCACTACTTGTTTTTCTTTTCACTTGTTTTTCTTTCTCTTCTCTTTTCTTTCTTTTGATTTTGATTCTTTTCTTTTGTAATTGTATGGCTGGACCGAAACCTCTAAGGAACTAAAAGCCTCTTCTAGGTTCAAATCCTAGCTTATCATAGCAATTACAAAGTCTACTCAAAATTTCAAAACAAATAGCAATCTAAAATTACTAAAAATTCAAAATCATGCAAGCATATACTAGTAGACGTTCCTAGCACTTAGAAATCATGTACTATGCGTGTGGAAGATTAAAGTGCAGTACAAAACCAGTAATTATGCCTCACAATACAGTGGAAAACACGGCTAAACAAAATCCTAATGACATACATGAATTAAAAACTTGCAAGAGCAAAATTCATGAAAGATTATGGAGTCAAAATTTGCAAGCTATTCAATCATGTATTCAAAGAAAATGATGGAACATATCAAGATGACGCTACGGCCTAATGCAGTAACTATAAGAAGAAAATATGCTCCAAACTCAAAACTACTAATGAGACAACTCAAGGAACTCAAATAAGCTACTCAAAGAAGAAGACACAAGATTCAATCGGTGGAAGAACTCAAAAAAAAAAAACAAGACTCAACTAACCGGTGTGAAGATTCAAAGTTGAAGGTAACCTTGCTCTAGATACCACTTGATGAAGCCACACTTGGAAGAGATTCCATGGAAGCTCCAAATTGCCCACACTTGCCTTCAACCACGCATCAATCCAAAGAAGCAAAGAAGAAATGGTTCGGTTTAGGTGTTTTTGGTTTTAGGTTCAAGAAATCAAAGTAGAAAATGGATTAGAAAGGAATGAAGATGGCGCCAAGGAGAAGAACTCCTATAAGCCTAGGAGGAACCGCCACAATGGTTGAAGAAGCCATTGATAAGATTCAAGGTCTTCCCTAAGGGAACAAGAGAAAATTCTCTCAAAAGCTAGAAGCTATTTTCATTCATCAAAAGTTCTTTACAAAGGAGAAGCTTAGGGTATTTATAGGTTGCAAAAGCTTGGGCTCCAAGTAATCTTAGCTTGCCTTGCAAGCTAAGTAGCCTTTAACCACGGTTGGGAGCCACTAATCACGGTTAGGGCTCAACCAATCCGTGGAGCTTCCTTGCAAGCCAAGTAACCCAAGTGGTTAGTTGGTTGTTAGGAAGCACATGGCCTTCACATGGTCTTGTCCCCTCCTTGTCTCCTTCTTGTCTCCTCCTTAAGACCATGTGATGTGCCATGTCATCAATCCTCTACCTTTCTTAATCAAGGGTGGAGATCTTTGATTAAGCTTAGGCATGGATCCAAAGCTTAATTAAAGGCTCCCTCCTTGTTTAAGAAGGTTTTCAAGCTCACACAAGTTTTTAGAACAAAAAATGATTTTATTCAATTTTTAAATTCTTGTGTGGCTTGACTTAGGAGTGTGGCATGCGTAGGATTAGATGGAGCCTTAGGCCTTGGGCCTATGAAAACCCACGGGCTTAAGCCCAAGTATTCCCTAAAGCTATTACAACATAGGACTTAGTTATGTTTCAAAAGAATTTACAAGTAAACTACAAGTACTAGGTCCTATACTATCTTCTTGTGCTTGGAGTCTTCCCACCTCCTCTTCTAGCTTCCTTTGCATGCTTCTAGTAACTCTTCTAGATGTTCCTACATCAAACCCCTTCCGATTGCTTCCTCCCCTTGGATGGATATATCCATGGATTTCATCCTTGGCCTTCCCAAATCCAAAAGAGGGATGGATAGTATCTTTGTTGTTGTATGTCGTTTCTCAAAAATGGCTCATTTCATAGCTTGCAAGAAAGTTGATGACGCTTCTCATATTGCAAGACTATTCTTTAAGGAAGTAGTGAGGCTCCATGGAGTACCCAAGACCATTGTGAGTGATAGAGATTCAAAATTTCTTGGACACTTTTGGAGGACCCTTTGGAGTTGTCTTGGAACCAAACTTCTTTTCTCTACAACTTGCCACCCCCAAACGGATGGGCAAACCGAAGTTGTCAATAGAACCTTGGGTCAACTATTGAGAACTTTTGTTGGTGACAAAATAAAGAGTTGGGAAGATTGGCTACCTCATATTGAGTTTGCTTATAATAGGGTTGAACATTCCACTACTAAATTTTCTCCTTTTCAAATTGTTTATGGATTTAACCCACTCACCCCACTTGATCTAGTGGCTTTGCCTATTGAGTTTTCTTGTAATAGGAGCGGTCAAGAGAGGGCTAGAAAGATCCAAGAGCTACACGCTCAAGTAAAGGAGAAAATAGAGAAAAAGAATGAGCAAATAGCAAGAACCTACAACAAACATCACAAAGACATTGAGTTCAAAGTAGGGGATATGGTTTGGCTTCATTTGAGAAAGGAACGGTTTCCTACCTTAAGGAGTTCCAAGCTACTTCCAAGAGGAGATGGACCCTTCAAGATCATAGAAAAATTGGGGGCAAATGCATACAAGCTCGACTTACCAAGTAAGTATGGTGGTAGTAACTCTTTCAATATAACCGATCTTTCTTTATGTGATGTAGGTACAAATGATGACCTCAACTTGGGGACAAGTTCAAGCCAAGAAGGAGGGTTTGATGTAGGAACATCTAGAAGAGTTACTAGAAGCATGCAAAGGAAGCTAGAAGAGGAGGTGGGAAGACTCCAAGCACAAGAAGATATAGTATAGGACCTAGTACTTGTAGTTTACTTGTAAATTCTTTTGAAACATAACTAAGTCCTATGTTGTAATAGCTTTAGGGAATACTTGGGCTTAAGCCCGTGGGTTTTCATAGGCCCAAGGCCTAAGGCTCCATCTAATCCTACGCATGCCACACTCTAAGTCAAGCCACACAAGAATTTAAAAATTGAATAAAATCATTTTTTGTTCTAAAAACTTGTGTGAGCTTGAAAACCTTCTTAAACAAGGAGGGAGCCTTTAATTAAGCTTTGGATCCATGCCTAAGCTTAATCAAAGATCTCCACCCTTGATTAAGAAAGGTAGAGGATTGATGACATGGCACATCACATGGTCTTAAGGAGGAGACAAGAAGGAGACAAGGAGGGGACAAGACCATGTGAAGGCCATGTGCTTCCTAACAACCAACTAACCACTTGGGTTACTTGGCTTGCAAGGAAGCTCCACGGAATTGGTTGAGCCCTAACCGTGATTAGTGGCTCCCAACCGTGGTTAAAGGCTACTTAGCTTGCAAGGCAAGCTAAGATTACTTGGAGCCCAAGCTTTTGCAACCTATAAATACCCTAAGCTTCTCCTTTGTAAAGAACTTTTGATGAATGAAAATAGCTTCTAGCTTTTGAGAGAATTTTCTCTTGTTCCCTTAGGGAAGACCTTGAATCTTATCAATGGCTTCTTCAACCATTGTGGCGGTTCCTCCTAGGCTTATAGGAGTTCTTCTCCTTGGCGCCATCTTCATTCCTTTCTAATCCATTTTCTACTTTGATTTCTTGAACCTAAAACCAAAAACACCTAAACCGAACCATTTCTTCTTTGCTTCTTTGGATTGATGCGTGGTTGAAGGCAAGTGTGGGCAATTTGGAGCTTCCATGGAATCTCTTCCAAGTGTGGCTTCATCAAATACCCTAAGCTTCTCCTTTGTAAAGAACTTTTGATGAATGAAAATAGCTTCTAGCTTTTGAGAGAATTTTCTCTTGTTCCCTTAGGGAAGACCTTGAATCTTATCAATGGCTTCTTCAACCATTGTGGCGGTTCCTCCTAGGCTTATAGGAGTTCTTCTCCTTGGCGCCATCTTCATTCCTTTCTAATCCATTTTCTACTTTGATTTCTTGAACCTAAAACCAAAAACACCTAAACCGAACCATTTCTTCTTTGCTTCTTTGGATTGATGCGTGGTTGAAGGCAAGTGTGGGCAATTTGGAGCTTCCATGGATCCTTTTCCAAGTGTGGCTTCATCAGTCCTCCATCAAACCCTCCTTCTTATGTTCAACTTTTCCTCAAGTTGATTTGACCTTCCCTGCAATAAAACTCCACCCGGATCAAAGGTCAAACATGGTTCATTAACTTTGTTGTTAGATGATGCAAAATATAAGCAAACTTGTTTCTTATAGTTATGGCATAGGTGTAAAATTAAAACAGCATTATTAATGAAGTGGTCCTTTAATTTCCTACACCTACTAAAATTACTAGTTTGCAAATCATATGAATTAAATTGTTTTCTATCATCAACAACACCAACTAATGAAGTGTGAGTAGAAGTTATTTGATCCTTCAAAATATTTCCTAAGCTCTTTTGTTTAAACTCATGGAGTTGTGGGGTACCCTCCTTCTTGAACTCTTTGATCATCCTAGAAGGAAATTCAACATTATGAAAACTGAATGCATTAGGTACAGCCAACAATTCCATATTAAAATCATGGGAATCTAACATAAAGCAAGGATAACCATGCAAGTTGAAATAAGTAAGAGTTAAGGAATTTTTTTCCAAGGTTAGTTTATAACTCTTAACCACTTCCTCTCCTCTATAATGTTTATTCCATGGTTTCATCACACTTAACTTCTTGTTTGTACCTATAGCACAATCAACCTCAAAACAAGAGTTAGGGTAAAAAGGAATTCCAAACTTAATAGCAAAATCATACTTCCCATTCAAGTGTCTTTCCCACCATAGGCTCTTTTTTTTTCCAAGATTACGTACAAGAGAAGAACTCAAAGAAGTAGATGTGGGTAAGCATAAGAATATGGATTTCCTAGCTAAAAAGTCTCTCTTGAGTTCACTCCTTTCCATCAAGAAGTTATCTTTCTTATCATTCTTTTTACTTTTCATTTTATCAAGTTTATGGACCTTAGGGTTAGATAACTTCCCTTTCAATTTTCCTCCCTTGGAGCTCTCGGCCATGGACTTGTCTCCATGCTTGGGTGTGCCTTTGGAGCTCTCGGCCAAGGTAAGCTTCTTCTCTTGGTCCCTTTTAAACTTCATTTTTATTTGGTCTTCACAAACCTCTTTAGGTGATAATGGCTTTAGTGTGACCTTCTTACCTACATGAGAGAAAATGTAAGTATTGACAACTCCATCATGTATAGCTTTTCTATCAAATTGCCAAGGTCTACCAAGGAGTAAGTGTGTGGCCTCCATAGGAACAACATCACAAAGTACTTCATCATTAAATCTTCCAATAGTAAAAGAAATAAGTACTTGTTTGTCTACCACTAACTCTCCTTTCTCACTCAACCATTGTAGCTTATATGGTTTCACATGTGAAGATGTTTTCAAATTTAATTTATCCACTAATCTAGTACTTACTACATTAGTGCAACTTCCACTATCAATAATTAAAGAGCATACCTTCCCTTCAATAGTACACCTACTATGGAATATATTCTCCCTTTGGGAGTCATCAAGTTCTTTACTTACATTGCCAAGCATCCTCCTCACCATCAAGAGATCTCCCTCCTCGACTTGCTCATGGTTGGAATGCTCACTTGCACTTGATGCCTCACTTTCACTAGATGATGAGCTTGAATCTTCACTTGTAACCGCTCCATTCTTCATCATCATAGCTTTCTTGTTTGGGCAATGAGAGGCTATGTGTCCATGACCTAGACATTTGAAACACTTAATAGAACTAAGTTTAGAAGAGTTAGAATGTACCTCCTTTACCTTAGTAGTCTCTCGGTCATGCTTGTTCCTTTGGTTGGAGTAGCCCTCCTTCTTGCCTTTGTCCCTCCAAGAGGTAGTATATGAAGTAGAGGATCTTTTGAAGGTGCTTTTCCTCTTGATTTGTTGCTCCACCTTCTCGGCCTTGTGTATGGCCTCCTCAATGCTCACATTGCTTTGGAGTTCAAGAACATCTTGGATCTCTCTATTGAGTCCATGAGTAAATCTAGCTAATGTGGCTTCTCTTCTCTCTTGGTATTCACACCTTAGCATGGTCAACTCAAGCTCCCTATAATATTCTTGCACACTCATGGTACCTTGAGTCAACCTTTGGAGTTTAACATGTTGGTCTTTCACATATGTGTGTGGTACAAACCTAAGTTTCATAGCTTCCTTAAGTCGGGTCCAAAGGATAATTCGGTCCCTCTCCCTCCTCTCGGCTTCTCCTAGAATTTGGTACCACCAAACTAAGGCATATCCTTCAAACTCCATAATAGCTAAGCTTAATCTCTCTTCATCATTGAGCATGGGGTAGCATGAGAAAATTTGGTCTAGTTTCATGGTCTACTCTAGGTATGCTTCGGCACCTCCTTCACCATTGAACTTAGGTAGGTTAAGCTTTAGGTTTCTCTCATCTATCCTACCACATTCATTATATACTTGGTGTACTCGGCCATATCCCCTATGGTGTCCATAATCTCCCCTTCTTGCTCTCCTAGTATCACGCCTATTGCCTCTCAAGTTAGGGTCACCCTCACCATTGCTCCCATCTTCACTACTCCTAGGTGAATATTGGCTTCCCCTACTTGTTTCTCTTATGGTGCTCACATGTCCATCACTCTTGGATTCAAAAGTTCCCTTAACTCCACTTGTCTCACCAAGGACCTTCTTCTCTAATTCCTTCCTATTCTTTCTCTCTTCCTTAGCTCTCCTTTCTAGATCAAACCTCTCTTCTAAACTAGTTTGTAACATACTCTTCATTAATTCCATCATTTTTCTAGTTTTAGGTGATAGGTCATTTCCTACACTAGGAGAACTATCCATAGCTGCACAACAAGGATTAGTACACAAAAATATGGAGAAAATAGGATCCTTTCCACTCACTAAGTGTATGCACTCAAGCCACTCGTATTTCACACTTCAAGACTTTTTCTCTAATGTTCACTCTTGTCTTTTTCCACTCAACCTCTCTTTATACTCTTGTTCAAACCTCTAATCAATCATTCAAGGTTCAAGTATCCAAAGTGAAAGAGGAACGGTTCTAGAGTCAAGCTTAGGAATTCCAAGAAATACAAACTCAAGACAAAACTTAGGAGTCCAAAAATGACAAGCAATAAAAGGTACTCAATGAACAAAATTTTGGCTACTCAAATATAAGAAGTTTATATGTGACAAAGGCACTAAACTACTGCAGTTTGGACAGCCACAAACAATGCTCAAAACTGGAAAAATTTCAGCGAATCAAGAATTTTATGAACAAGCCAATTTACAAGCAATTTTGGCACCAATTTAGCACCCGGAATTAGGTAAATTTTTCAAGTGAATTTGGTGAATTGATTTTAAGTGATTAGGTGCAGTTTTCACCACTGTACAGCCAAGTAATATGCTCAAAAATACAGGGGAAAAACATAGTTTCAAGTTACCAAGCACATCACACACCACAAGTTCAAGAATCTAGGCTACTAGCAATCTAAACTCAAGTTTTAGTGATAATGCTTAGTCCTAAGTGTCTCTAGTGCTCTAAGTCCTTTGAACCACTAATTTTGTGAGTGTTTAGAGGCTCAATTAGTCAAGGTACTGCACTGCACAATTAGGCTTTAATTTCACTAAATTCACTTTTCATTTGTTCTTTTTCTAGTCACTTGAATTTTCACTAGAATTTCACTTTTCTTGTTTTCTCTTCTCTTTGATTTTTCTTGTGATTCTTTTTCTTGTAATCTTCTTTTGATTTTATTTTTTTTTTTCCTTTGACTTTGTACTTCTTTTTCTTGACTTTCTTTTGCTGGACCGAATTGAGAAAAACCTAAGACTAAAACAAAATTAAGTCTAAAATTACTAGTAAGCTAGATTAAGCAATGTGATAGCTACTTGAACTTGTAATGCACAAATCTTAGCACTTAAAACATGTGAACAGCACCTTGAACACATTAAAAACAGAGATTCACAGAATTAAGAAGATTTGGCACGGTTCATATGCAACACATCAAGAACATATATGAAGAATTACAAAAACAAGCTAAAGAAGAATTAAACGGTGAATTTGTCATGAATTTTCTAGGAATTTTAGATCTAGGAATTTTTCAACATGAAAACTCAAAATCAAGATGAAGACAACTCAAGGAACATGTGAAGAACTCAAACAAGTTCATACAACACGGATTAACACAAAAAATTGAAGAGAAAATGCAAACTCAAAGTAAGGAAAATTCAAACCGGATAGGATGCTCCAATTGAAGTAGAACAAGCTCTAGATACCAAATTTGATGCAATCCTCAAGGAGAATAGTATAAGAGACACAGATCTTCATGCTTCAATGGAGGCTTGGTGTTTAGGAAGAAGAAGCACACGACCTCAAGGAGAAAAGAAAGAAGAAAAACGGATTAGAAGAGGAATGGAAGCGCCATGGCAAATGCCAATAAGCTTGAGGTGGAACCGCCACAATGGAGCAAGGATGCCATTGATGAGATTCAAGGTTCTTCACAAGAACACAAGAGAGAAAACACTCTCAATTTTCTAAATTCAATTCTCAATTAATCAAAAGTGTTTGAATTACAAAGGAAATCCTATTTATACTACTAAGATGTGGAGCTAGCTTGCTATGCAAGGAACTAATGTCCACCCTGGGATTAGATTCTAATCTAATGGCTATGAAGGGAAGCTTGTGGTGGAAGCTTGATTAGCTTGGAGGACAACGATCAATCCTCCACCCTTGGATGTAGATCCTCATCCAACGGTTATGGCATCAAGCTTGCACTCCAAGCTTCTAAGCTTAGCCCTTGGATTAGTATCCTCATCTAATGGTCATGGTGCCAAGCTTGCATTCCAAGCTTCTAAGCTTAACCCTTGGATTAGAATCCTATCTAAGGGTCACTAATTATTTGATTATTACAAGTTTAGGCTCAAATTAAATCTTTAAAACAATTACATAATTGAAAGAAAACTACTAATAAGCCTAAACATTAAAACATTTCGCTGAAAATTCCTGGAAGCATTCCAACGCTAACTTCAAGCTCATTTTCCAACTAGTTGCAGTTCGAACTGGGTTTTGGTGTCTTCATAGCTTTTGTAGCCCTTGAAGTCTTCTTTAATTTGGCACCAAGAACGCCTCAATTGGACTTGTGTAGCTCGAGTTATGATCGAAATACTGAAACAGGTCAGATGCAAAAATCAGCAGCGAATTTTATTAGAAGCCCAAAATTGAAAAGTAAGGTTGGAGAGTTTGGTTGAGCTTTTGGAGATGGTCCTCCATCAGTTCCAGTGCACCCTGGCTCGCACCCTAGCGCGTCCTTGCGCCACAGCTTGCTCCAGATTCGCGCCTAGGCGCGTCTTGCCAGAGGAGAAGGGTCAATTGAGCCCCACTTTCATTCCTAGGCGCAAATGCAGGTGTTGTCACGACTTGGGCTTCATCTTCTCTTTTTCTTGATGGCTTGCACTCCAAGTCTTCATCTCATTCCTTGCTCTTATCTCTTCTTCATTCCTCAGAGCTCTAGATACAACCTACACAAGAATCAACATAGAAACATAAAAACTTGTGGAAATTAACTATTATTTACTACTAGTACTAAAATATACCTCTAACACAAATCTATGATAAACTACCAAAATATGACACATATAAAAGCTAAATGATCCAAGAAAAAAGTAAAGAAAATATATATAAAATGGATTATCACTACCCCACGGCTTGCCTCCACTAAGAGGGATAGAGCACCAAATAGACCTCATATCGGGAGCCCAATTGCCAAACAAGCCTTCATATAAGACTTCGCCACAAGAGTCACAAGAAATTGAGAAGCAAGTCCAAGGACTCTTGGAGAAAGGGTGGGTAAAGGAAAGTCTCTTTCCTTGTGCTTCACCTATTATTTTGGTTCCTAAGAAGGAGGGTACATGGCGCATGTGTATCGATTGTAGGGCAATAAATAATATTACTATTAGATATAGACATCCAATTCCTAGGTTAGATGATCTATTAGATGAATTACATGGATCCACCATATTTTCCAAAATAGATCTTAAAAGCGGCTACTATCAGATTAGAATGAAAGAAGGAGATGAGTGGAAAACCGCCTTTAAGACTAAATTTGGATTATATGAGTGGTTAGTAATGCCTTTTGGATTATCTAATGCTCCTAGTACATTCATGAGACTCATGAATCATGTTTTAAGGAATTTTCTAGGAAAATTTGTAGTAGTCTATTTTGATGATATAGTCTATAGCAAAAATTTTCAAGAACATGTAAATCACCTAAGGCATGTGTTAGATGTCCTTAGAAGTGAACAATTGTATGCAAATAAAGAAAAGTGTGTAATAGGAATCGAGAAGGTCGTCTTCTTGGGCTTTGTGGTGAGTGCCAAAGGGGTGGAGGTAGATGAAGAGAAGATCCAAGCAATCAAGGATTGGCCCACTCCAACATGTGTTAAAGAGGTAAGAAGCTTTCATGGTCTAGCTAGCTTTTATAGATGTTTTGTAAAGGACTTTAGCACCATAGCTAGTCCATTGAATGAACTTGTAAAGAAGGACACTAAGTTTTCATGGGGGCCTCCCCAAGAGGAAGCCTTCAATTTGCTCAAACACAAACTCACACACTCACCTATACTAGCTTTGCCGAATTTTACTATGTCTTTTGAGCTTGAATGTGACGCATCCAATGTAGGCATAGGGGCGATTCTAATGCAAGGTAAACACCCAATAGCTTACTTTAGTGAAAAGTTGAAGGGGGGGCACTTAAATTACTCCACCTATGACAAAGAGCTATATGCATTAGTTTGATCCCTCCAAGTGTGGCAACATTATTTGCTACCAAAGGAGTTCATAGTCCACACGGACCATGAAGCCCTAAAGCATTTAAAAGGCCAAGGAAAATTAAGTAGAAGACATGCTAAGTGGGTAGAATACATAGAACAATTCCCTTACATAATCAAGTACAAAAAAGGGTCTACTAACATAGTTGCCGATGCTCTAAGTAGAAGACACACCTTAATCAACATGCTTGAGTGTAAGATGTATGGTTTTGATCATATTAAATCTATGTATGCCCATGATGAAGACTTCGGTCTTATTTGGGAATCAAGTACCAAGGGTGCATTCAAGGAATATTTTAGGCACAATGGATATCTTTTTAAAGGTCAAGCTTTGTGTGTGCCTAAGTCATCTTTGAGGGACCTATTGGTCATTGAGACCTATGAAGGAGGTATGATGGGACATTTTGGTCGAGACAAGACTTTGGCTATGTTACAAGAGAATTTCTTTTGGCCTCACATGAGGGTTCAAGTAACAAAGCACATTTCTAAATGTTTCACTTGTAACAAAGCCAAGTCCAAAGTCTCCCCAAATGGCTTATATCAACCCCTCCCTGTAGCTATCTCCCCTTGGATGGACATATCCATGGATTTCATCCTTGGTCTTCCTAAGTCCAAAAGAGGAATGGATAGCATCTTTGTTGTTGTATGCCGCTTTTCAAAAATGGCTCACTTCATAGCTTTTAAGAAAGTTGATGACGCTTCTAATATTGCAAGACTATTTTTTAAAGAAATAATGAGACTCCATGGAATATCCAAGACTATTGTGAGTGATCGTGACTCAAAATTTCTTGGGCATTTTTGGAGAACTCTTTGGAATTGCTTAGGAACCAAGCTTCTTTTCTCCACAACTTGCTACCCACAAACCGATGGGCAAACCGAAGTTGTCAATAGGACCTTAGGTCAACTATTGAGGACTTTTGTAGGTGAGAACATTAGGAGTTGGGAAGAATGGTTACCTCACATCGAATTTGCTTACAATAGAGTCATACATTCCACTACTCAACTATCTCCTTTTCAAATAGTTTATGGATTTAACCCTCTCACCCCACTTGATCTAATGGCTTTGCCTTTTGAGTTTACTTGTAATAGGAGTGGTATAGAAAGGGCTAAGAAGATCCAAGAGTTACATGCACAAGTAAAAGAGAGAATTGAAAAGAAGAATGAGCAAATAGCCAAGAGCTACAACAAACACCGTAAGAATCTTGAGTTCGAGGTAGGAGACATGGTTTGGGTACACCTAAGGAAGGAAAGGTTCCCAACCTTGAGGAGTTCCAAACTACTTCCAAGAGGAGACGGACCATTCAAAATCATAGAAAAATTGGGTCCAAACGCATACAAGCTAGACCTTCCAAGTAAGTATGGTGGTAGCAACTCCTTTAATATAACTGATCTTTCTTTGGTTGATGTAGGTCCAAACGATGACACAAACTTGAGGACAAGTTCAAGCAAAGAAGGAGGGTTTGATGTAGGCACATCAAGGAGGATCACTAGAAGCATGCAAAGAAGGCTAGAAGAGGAAACTAGGAAACTCCAAGACCAAGACCAAGGCAAAAAGAAGAATAACATAGGGTTATCAACTTGTAATCTCCTTGAAAACTTGTATGAACTAAACCCTATGTAATAGCTTAGATCGGCTTAGGGTCCTAATCCTATAAGGGTCCAAAGCCCTCGGATCACATAGCAAAGGCATGCCAAAGATCCCTAAGATTCAAGGTTTCCACAAGGTTTTCAAAAGTCCCAAACTTTCGGCTAAAAATGTGTGTGGAACCTTGAAATCACTTAGGATCAAGGGAGGAGCCTCTTGAGTTGAGCATGGATCTATGCTTTGCCCAAATCAAGAGATCTCAACCTTTAATTCCAAGTGATTAAGGATTGATGACTTGGCTAATCACATGGGTACCAAGGGGGGACAAGCCCATGTGCACCCATGTGATAGCCATAAGAAGGCCATGTGCTTCTTAACAACCAAGTAACCCACTTAGTTACTTGGTGGTCAAGTAAGCCACGGTTTAGCCTAGGACTCTTAACTAGGATTAGGTTTAGTTAATCATAGTTAGGCTAGCTTGGAGGCCAAGTCTTGAAGGCTTATAAATAGCCTTGGCCAAAACTCATGTAACACTTTTGGATGAAATTGAATGCAAAGAAGCTTTAGGCTTTTGTTGAGAGAATTTTCTCTTGCTCCTTAGGGAGATCCTTGATTCTTATCAATGGAGTCTTGCACCATTGTGGCAGTTCCTCCTAGGCTTATAGGCTAAACACCTTGGCACAACCATCTTCTCACCTTCTCCATTTTCAATTTTTCTTTCTAAACTCCAAACACACTCCAAACCTCCATGGCCGAGACCTTCCTTGGCTTGGAACCTTCGGTGCAACTTGGGTGAAGACTAGACATGGGCATTCTGAAAGCTTCATTGGGGAGTTCTTCAAGGAGGCCTTCATTAGTCTGTCATACCAAGCTCTAGGAGCTTGTTTAAGACCATAAAGCGCTTTCTTCAATTTAAAAACATGATCTAGTTGAGATTGACTCTCAAAGCCAGGAGGTTGTTTGACATACACTTCTTCTTCAATAAAACCATTAAGAAATGCACTTTTCATATCCATTTTATATAAGACGATATTCTTATGAGCAACAAAAGCAAGTAAAATTCTAATTGCTTCTAATTTAGCTACTGGAGCAAAGGTTTCAGTGAAGTCAATACTTTCTTGTTGGTTATAGCCTTGAGCTACTAACCTTGCCTTGTTTCTTACCACTTTACCAGCTTCATCTAGCTTGTTTCTGAACACCCACCTTCTTCCTATGATGCTTTTGTTCCTTGGTCTTTCCACTAGCTTCCATAAATCATTCCTTGTGAATTGGTTTAGCTCTTCTTCCATAGCTAAAATCCAGTCATTCTCTTCTAGAGTTTCTCCAATATCTTTGGGCTCTATATCAAACACAAGAGCATATCTAGATACATCTTTCAATCTTGATCTAGTTTGAACTCCTTGATGTCTATCTCCAATGATCAGATCTTCGGTGTGATTTGAGGCGAACCTCCAAGTTCTGACAGGAGCTTGATCATCTTGTTGTTGAGGAGCAAACGAAAAGGGTTCGTGATGCGGTGCTCCTTAGAGAGTGATCCAATGAAGCTCCCAAACGTTGCCCAATCTAGTCTTCACGCAAGCCATCCATGGAAGCCAAGAGAAAGGTCTCAGCCGAGAGGTGTATAAGGTGTTTGGAGTTAAGAAATAAAAGGAAAAATGGAAGAGAAAGAAATGGTGGTGGCGCCAAGGTGGTGAAACCTATAAGCCTAGGAGGAACCGCCACAATGGGTATAGAGATCTACTGATAAGATTTAAAGAGAATTCCCTAAGGGAACAAGAGAAGAAAGCTCAAAGTTATTCATTCACAAATTTGCCAAAGATCTTTTACATGGTTTTGTCCTAAGCTTTTATAGGAAACTAAGCTTGGGCTCCAAGGAAGCTAAACCAAGGTTAGGCGCCACTAATCCTAGTTAGAGCTGCACCCAATCCGTGAGCTTCCCTTACATGCCAAGTAACCATGTGGGTTACTTGGTAGTTAAGGAAGCACATGGCTTTCACATGGGTGCAGATGGGTTTGTCTCCCCTTGTTACCCATGTGATTAGCCATGTCATCAATCCTAATCACTTCCTAATCAAGGGTGGAGATCCTTGATTAAGTGTTGGCATGGATCCAATGCTTAATCAAGGATTCTTTCCTAATTAGCAAGTTGATGCAAACCCATGAGGTATTTGAAGAAGACTTCATAGATTCACAATGTGTGCCCCATCTTCATTCACTAAATCATTCAACACTTCAAAGAATCAAGGCAAACTCAAGGATATGAGGTAAGAACCTCTCGGTCAAAGACCAAATAGGAAGAAAATGAATGATGTAGGAACATCCCAAAGGATTACTAGGAGCATGAAGAGGAAGATAGAGGAAGAAGTGGGGAAGCTCCAAAACATGGCACAACCTCAATCAAGCTATACTTTAGGACTTACTTTTTGTAATATGCTTGTAAACTTGTTTGAATAATTCTTCTAAGTGTGTACTTGATGGAGGACCATCCTTCACTAGAAGAGTTACAAGAGCTAGACCAAAAGAATTCAAGAAGAAGTGGAGAGGCAACTTCAAAGTCAAAGTCAACTCTCAAGTCAAGAGTCAACTCAAGACTTCTTCTTAACTTGTAATAGGACTTGTAATTTTTCTAGTATTTTGTAACTTGTAATTAGGAGTAGAACTTTGAATAATTGTTTGAGCAATTATGGTTCACGGCCTAGGTATGCTTAGTAGGACCGAATTTCTCTCCTAAAAGTGAGAGAGATTGGCACACACTCTCTTAGGAGAGAGTGGGAGAGATTTACAGGGAAAGTAGTAGAGGGAGCACTAACTCAATTTGAATCTCAACCTTTAGATAGGATCTACAAGTTCTAATCTAATGGTTGAGTTCAAATTTAGCTAGCCCATGCTTTTGGCACCACATCTTAAGTGAACTCAAGCCACTTGATTAAGATTTAATCAAGAGGCTAGAATTCAAACTTAAGGCATGCTTTTCCCACCACATAAGTTCCACACCGTGGCCCTAGGATCTTTCCTTGATCCAAGGATAGAGCTTGGTGATCCATGTGATGTGCTTGAGAGAGCTTCCCACACGTTGATCCGAAGCTAGATCCAAGGGTGGCGGTTTGGTCCTTGGTTCCCATGTTTAGCGCCAACTAAGTGTAGTATAAATAGGTTTCCATTTGAATTGTAAACACTTTTGATCAATTGAAATTTGAATTCAGAAAATTGAGAGTTTTTTTCTCTTGTGTTCTTGTGAAGAACCTTGAATCTCATCAATGACTTCCTTGTCCATTGTGGCGGTTCCACCTTAAGCTTATTGGCACTTGCCATGGCGCTTCCATCTCTTATCTCAATCCGTTTTCTATCTTCTTTTCTTCTTTGATTCCGCTTCTTCCTCCTCACACCGTGAGCTTCTTCTTCTTTTAGTCTAAGTCTCCATTGAAGCATGAAGGTCCACGCAATATGAAGCATTTCTCCTTGAGGATTGCATCAAATTTGGTATCCAGAGCTTGTTCTACTTCAATTGGAGCATCCTATCCGGTTTGATTTTTCTTACTTTGAATTTTCGTTTTCTTTTCAATTTCTTGTGTAGATCCATGTTGTATGAACTTGTTTAAGTTCTTCACATGTTCCTTGAGTTGTCTTCATCTTGATTTTGAGTTTTCATGTTGAAAAATTCTTAGATCTAAAATTCCTAGAAAATTATGACAAATTCACCGTTTAATTTTCTTCTCTAGCTTGTTTTAGTAATTCTTCATATATGTTCTTGATGTGCTGCATATGAACCGTGCCAAATCTTCTCAAATCCATGAATCTCTGTTTTGAATGTGTTCAAGGTGTTGTACACGTGAATTAAGTGCTAAGATTTGTGCATTACAAGTTCAAGTAGCTATCACCATGCTTAATCTAGCTTACTAGTAATTTTAGACTTAATTTTGCCTTAGTCTTAGGTTTTTATAATTTTGGTCCAGCAAGTAAAGTCAAGAAAAAGAGTATACAAAGGCAAAGGAAAAAGAAATTCAAAAGAAAGATTACAAGAAAAAGAATCATAAGAAAATTCAAAGAAAAGAAAACAAGAAAAGTGAAATTCTAGTGAAATTCAAGTGAGTAGAAAAAGATCAATTGAAAAGTGAATTTAGTGAAATTTCAAGCCTAAAGCGCAGTGCAGTAACTTGACCAATTGAACCTCTAAACACTCCCAAATTAGTGGTTCAAAGGACTTAAAACACTAGAGACACTTAGGACTAAGCATCATCACCAGAACTTGAGTTTAGATTGCTAGTAGCCTAGATTCTTGAACTTGTGGTGTGTGATGTGCTTGGTAACTTGAAACTATGTTTTTCCCCTGTATTTTTGAGCATATTACTTGGTTGTACAGTGGTGGAAAACTGCACCTATTCACATAAAAACATCTCACAAAATTCACTTGAAAATTGCCTAGGTTCCGGTTACTAAATTGGAATCATCTTGCTTCTAAATTGGCTTCAATTTTTGTCTTCGGTTTTGCTGTAAATTTTCCAGTTTTGAGCATAAATTGTAGCTGTCCAAACTGCAGTAGTTTAGTGCCTTTGTCACATATAACTTCTTATATTTGAGTAGCCAAAATTTTGTCTATTGAGTACCTTTATTGCTTGTCATTTTTGGACTCCTAAGTTTTGTCTTGAATTTGTATTTCTTGGAATTCTTAAGCTTGACTCTAGAACCGTTCCTCTTTCACTTTGGATAATTGAACCTTGAATGATTGATTAGAGGTTTGAACAAAAGTATAAAGAGAGGTTGAGTGGAAAAAGACAAGAGTGAACATTTGAGAAAAAGTCTTAAAGGTGTGAAATACAAGTGACTTGAGTGCGTACACTTAGTGAGTGGAAAAGATCCCATTTTCTTCTATATTTTTGTGTACTAATCTTTGTCATGCAACAATGGATAGTTCCCCTAGTGTAGGAAATGACCTTTCACCTAAAGTTAAGAAGATGATGGACTTGATGAAGAGTATGTTACAAGTTAGTTTAGAGGAGATGTTTGACCTAGAAAGGAGAGCTAAGGAAGAGAGAAAGATTAGGAAGGAGTTAGTGATGGAGGACCATCTCCAAAAGCCTAACCAAACTCTCCAAACTTACTTTTCAATTTTGGGTTTCTAATAAAATTCGCTGCTAATTTTAGTATCTGACCAGTTTCAGTATCCGGACCAAAACTCGAGTTACACAACTCCAATTGAGGCGTTCTTGGTGGCAAATTAAAAAAGACTTCAAGGGCTACAAAATCTATGAAGACACCAAAGCCCAGTTCGGACTGGATCCAGTAGGAAAATAAGCTTGAAGTTTGCGTTGGAAAGCTTCCAGGAATTTTCAGCGAAATGTTTTAATGTTTAGGCTTATTAGTAGTTTTCTTTCAATTATGTAATTGTTTTGAGGATTTAATTTGGGCCTAAACTTGTAATAAACAAAGAACTAGTGACCCTTTGATAGGATTCTAATCCAAGGGTTAAGCTTAGAAGCTTGGAGTGCAAGCTTGGCACCGTGACTCTTGGATGAGGATCTACATCCAAGGGTGGAGGATTGATCTTTGTTCTCCAAGTTAATCAAACATGCACCACAAGCTTCCTCCCGTGGCCATTAGATTAGAATCTAATCCAAGGATGGACATTAGTTCCTTGCATAGCAAGCTAGCACCCCACCTTAGTAGTATAAATAGGATTTCCTTTGTAATTCAAACACTTTTGATAAAATTTCTGAATATTGAATTAAGCTAAGAGCTTATTCTTTGAGAGTATTCTCTCTTGTGTTCTTGTGAAGAACCTTGAATCTCATCAATGGCTTCCTTGTCCATTGTGGCGGTTCCACCTCTAGCTTATTGGCACTTGCCATGGCGCTTCCATCTCTAAACTCAATCTGTTTTCTATTTTCTTTTCACCTTTGATTCCGCTTCTTCTTCCTCACACTGTGAGCTTCTTCTTCATTTTCTTCCAAGCCTCCATTGAAGCATGAAGATCCGAGCACATGAAGCTATTCTCCTTGAAGATTGCATCAGTTAGAGAAGAAGATCCTTGGAGAGACAAGTGGGACCCATGCAAATCATGAGCCTAGAGGTGTTGGAAGTTCTAGTAACCGAGGGAGTGCTAGTAGGGAAAGCCAACATACACCTAAGAGTAGTGAGGGTGGAAGCAATGATGAAGATGACCATGAGTATAGGGGTCATAGGAAAGGTAGAAGGGGAGAAAGAAGAGAAAACTATGGTAACTTTGGAGGTTATGGCCGAGGCAACCACTACTATAAGGGATAGGGTAGGATAGATGAGAGGAACCTAAAGCTAAACCTACCTAAGTTTAATGGAGAAGGGAGTGTCGAGACATACCTAGATGCTAGACCAAGTTTTCTCATGCTATCCCATTCTAAATGAGGAGAAGAAGTTGAACTTAGCTATCTTGGAGTTTGAGGGGTATGCACTAGTGTGGTGGAACCAAATTCTAGTAGAGGCCAAGAGGAGGAGGAGACCACAAATTACCTCATGGACCCAACTTAAATAGGCTATGAGAGCTAGGTTTGTGCTGCCAACCTATGTGAGAGACCTACACATTAAAATCCAAAGGTTGACTCAAGGGACCAATAGTGTGCAAGAGTACTATAAGGAGCTTGAGTTAACTATGCTAAGGTTTGACTACTAAGAGGATAGAGAGGCCACACTAGCTAGGTTTACCCATGGACTTAATAGGGAAATTCAAGACATTCTTGAACTCCAAAGCTATGTGACCATAGAGGAGGCCATCCATAAGGCCGAGAAGGTAGAGCAACAAATAAGAGGAAAGGCACCTTCAAAAGATCCTCTACTTCATACTCAAACTCTTGGAGGGGCAAAGGCAAGAAGGAGGGCTATTCCAACACAAGAAGCAAGCATGACCGAGAAATTACAAAGGTAAAGGAGTTACATTCTAACTCTTCTAAACCTAGTTCTATTAAGTATTTTAAATGTCTAGGTCATGGACACATAGCCTCCCATTGCCCAAACAAGAAAGCTATGATGGTGAGGAATGATGGAACAATCACAAGTAAAGATTCAAGCTCATCATCTAGTGAGAGTGAAGCATCAAGTGCAAGTGAGCATTCCTCTTATGAGCAAGCCGAGGAGGGAGACCTCTTGATAGTGAGTGACACACGCGCCGAACGTGCGTCAAATAATACCAAAGTCTAGTTACTACTTTGCAGTAATAGTGGACTCGGATCGTTTCCCTACGGATTACTTTGTTACTTCTCTGTAGCCAAAATTTTAAATGCAATTTTTGGGGGGTTTTGTGTAGAGGAAAAATTAAAGGCAATTAAATAGTAAAAATTAACCAATGATAGTAATGAAACAATAATTAAAAGCAATTAATAGATGATTAAAAAGCACCAATCTGATCTCTATTAGACCCTAATTTCCCTCATCGGTTCAACAAAATAAAGACACTCATCTATGTAGTGCATTGAAACCGAGATCTCTGCATGTCAACACTGAACTAACGCTCTAAGATCTTAGAGAATTATCATCGAACACTTGGTGGCCTTTAAACTCACACAATCGCATGAGAGCACACAACTTGGTTTCGAATCATATAATTAGTTCTCTGCATTCATTATCAATCAACAATGACAGAATCAAAAATCTCAATCCAAAATATTAATCAACATAATGGAATCAAAATTATAGAATCCAAAACGAGTGCTCATGCAATTGAAAACGGAGAACCTAAGGAAATTAGTTGTGAAATTGGTTGATGAAATTAGTTGCGCATGATTGAAATTAGACTAAATATAAATTGGGATTGCATATTAGAAGAAATAAATTACAAGAAGGGAGAGAGAACGATAATTGGAATGGCAAACCTAAAAACCCTAGTAGAGCGACTTGAAAGGAAAAGAGTAATGCTGAAAATTGAAATTGATTGAAAGGTAAAAAAGTGTGTTACAATTTTCTGAATTGGGGTATTTATAATAAGTGAGTCATGTGCTAGTCACATGACTTTAAGTGACTTAGGGTGCAGGGTTCAAATCCCACTCAATGCAAACATTTAAATGGTCCAATTACATGATTTGAAATGGGCCTACACTAATTCTTCACGCTGGAATTCCCGCATCAGTTTCGTGCGTCTCTTTCAAGGCAATTTTCTTCCTAGATGCGGTCCGAATTGGCTCTACATGTCTCATAGATTTTGTAGCTCTTTAAGTCCTCTTTAATTTGACATAAAACATAGCTCAAAAAAAGTTCTGTAGTGAGAGTTATGCCTTTTTTAGTGAACCTTGTCAAAACTGGAAATTTTAGCGAATTAGAACAAAAATAAGCACTTGAGGCCCAAATGAACCCAAACTCATAAATGCACTAAATCATGCTAATTGAACATTAATAATGTTGTAATATGATGTATTAAATGCAGAGAAATTGATCAAAATAATGACTCATCAAATTCCCCCACACTTATACTTTTGCACTCCTGGGCAAAACTAAGTCTTAATGAAAATGTTAAATTGGATGCAAAATTTCATTTGGTCTAAGTTATTTCATACTCTCCAAAATAGTAATCAATGCATTAGAACTGAACATAGCTATCAGAGCACAATCAATCTAATGATTACATATTATAGTGTTAAACAATTCCTACTTCAGATAGGACCAATCAGACGGTGAATTAATTATGCAAGTCAATTATAAGCAATGGCATCACCAGAAGTGTATCGCTTAAACTCTTAAGTGTATCAAGGAAGTGTTTACTCTCAAAGCATTAAAATGAACATTATTTTACCATAGGCTTGCAATAATTCTAGCTCTCTACCACTAACAATCACAGTCATACATGATTCAAGAGGACTTGTAAAAATGTAATGGGGCTAAGGATAAAGGTTTGATAAATTTGGTCAAGTGACTACTATTTCACAGATATTGAAATCAACATCAACAGATTGCAAAAGATATCAAAATTACATAATAAATCTGCAAGGTTGCTATTTCAACACATGCTTAAGTACTCAACTCAGTTTGCACACTTATTCAGATTAAAATTTTGTTATTTTGCTCTTATTTCTTTTTCTTTTTCCATATATTATTTCCATTTTTTTTTTACTTTTGGTATTTTTTTTTTCATCTGTATCAGACTCAAATAGCAAAATAACACTAAGATAACATTTACACAAGTGTGTTGGTCAAAAAGCAACCAAAATGTATCAGTTCTAAAACTCAGACCCAAATCATATTAATTGTAATATTCAACCCCCACACTTATTTTTCTGCACGTCCCGAGCAGACACCCCTACACTTATTTGCTTCACATAACCAAAAGATGGACAATTACTCAATATCTGTGAAATCAGGACAACGTTGTTTTACTCTTAAGGCTTGTAATGTAGGTAGTGAAAGAAAAGGTTTCAGGCGCAAAGGGGCTAGCAAGGGATAAAATGTCAGGTAGGCTATCTGGTCAAGTGGGGAAAATAGAAATGAATGTCTCAATCATGATCATGCACTAAGTGATAAAATGCAGCTTTGAAAAGAATAAAAGCAAGTTCTGAAAAATAACATCCACAAATGACATATATCACACTGAACGAAAAAGAATGACATGTAGATGAATCCATTCAAAACAGGCTTAAAAAACTCACATGTTCAATATTGCCAAATACTTATCAAAAACAGTACATAATCCATTCATACAAACTAGTCTAAAATCTATCAGAGGAATATATCAACACCACAAAATAATCCAAAAATTAACTCAGCTCAGATTCAATTCAGATTCGCAACATGTAAACCATAATGCAGAGATGTACTAATAACCAGACTAGAATCAAATGAATGAAATAAAGCATGGAAATCCTAATTACTCCTAATTACATGATGCAAACCCATGAGGAACTTGTAAGGGATCTTCATGAATAAGCAAAGGGGTGCCCCAATCAATGTTCAATCACTCTTAAACAGCGGAATAACTCAATATATAGTAATGATAGCTCATGGTCAACACAAAAGGGGGAAGAAAGAAATCAAAAATGGAAGAAGGAAGAAGTGAGGTAAACGCCATGGATGAAGCACCCAATAAGCTTGGTTGGAGAATCACCACTTGGATCATGGATCCATGATAAGATTCAAGGTTCTTGGAAGAAACCCTAGGAGAGCTTTCTCCTTTTCTCAAGACTTTAGTCTCAGAAATTTTCTTTTCATAAATGACTAAAGTTAATACAAAGTTGGAAAATGCCTAAGTTATAATGTGCTAACCGTAAGTGATTCTAGCCACATGATCCTTGATGGATTGATCAAGTGATGCTAGGCACCCCTCACTTGATCAATTCAAGAAGGATCTAGACTTAAATGAGATCATAAGGTCCAAGACACATCTAAGTAGTGATGATCATGGATTAATTAAGATGGAATTCTATGCCTTGGATTAGAAGCTAATCCAAAGGATAAAATGCCTTCTTAGATGAGAGTCAACATTTTAGAAACTTGACTTAAATTTGCACCCATGATTATGGTATGATCAAGTGGTGAAAATTTAAATGAAGTTAATGGCAATTTCACTAATTCTCTCTCCTAATCCATCCACTCTCTTTTAAGAGAGTGTAATACACTTTCTTAGTTGGGTTATAAGACACTTAAGCCCATATTAAATGGCTTTGACCAACACAAAGAAAGTCAACATGTCCACTTACTAAGCTTGGCCGAAACATATACTTAGCTATAGGTCCAAGCTTTATACAAAATTAAGCTAAAACTAATTACAAAATATTTAGAAAATTACAAGGCTTCATAAGCCCACTTTGTTAACTTTGAGGAGTTGACCATTGACTTTGAATTTGACTTGTTGACTTTGACTTGGTCAACTCTTCTTCAACTTGGGCTTCAATTCTTCTTTGCATTGCCCTTATAATCCTCATGTTTGGGAGATGGTCCTCCATTAATCCCTCATTCTTGTGGGAAACTTGTCCCCAAGTGGCCTTAGCTTATTACCTACAAAATCATTTTATCCAGATCAAAGATCAAACAAACTCTTTTAAGTTTAACATTTAATATCAAGATAGTTTGCTCATTAATATTAATATCAAAATGTAAAGAAGTGAAGAAGGAAATCAAGTGATTGTCTATGCATAAACCGAAACTCCAAGGAGTTTATATTTCCTCCTTTAGAAGTGTAGATATTAGTTCTTCAATACTTGTGGAATTATGTGTGAAACTCTTGTTTAAAAGTCTTCTTTTAGGTGTAGAAGCTTGTGATGTTTCCTCCTTGTTGGATTCATTCTTCCACCTAAAAGGGCAACCATTAGTAGAATCAAACAAGAACCTCAACTTAACATTTCCAAACATTTTCCAAGACCTATTTAGAGAACCTATTGTGTCACAAATTGTGTTGTGCAAATTAGAAATAATAGGAGAAGTAAGAGGCAAAGAAGTCTCCCTTTTTGATAATGCATAATCTCTAAGTACCCCATTTCCTCTTACTAGCTCACTCCATGGTTCCTCTATGCACAACTTCTTACTTGGTCCTAGAACACAAAATTTCTTGGGAGTGAATCCTCTAGCTATCACACAAGGCGCTTTTGGTGTTTCAATATATGTGGAAATTTGTAATGTGCCCTCCTTCTTTACTTCATTCATCAACCTATATGAACAATTAATATCATGAGAGTAAAAGTTAGTAGGCACGATTAAAAATTCCACATTTCTAAATTCAATGATTGTCCAAGGCTCAATGTCTCTCAAGGGTGGAAACCCATTTTGAATGTCCTTGGGAAACACATCCTTGAACTTCTCCTTGAGTGCATCCAAATCTTGTTGCTTACCTACAATGTTAGTGCTCAACACAATAGGATTAGGTAAACAAAGAAATATGTTTTTTCTAGCTAGGAATTCTCTCCTTAACTCACCTTTCCTAATAAAAAAACTCTCCTTAAGATCTACCTTACATGAACTCTCAGTTTGCCTATGCTTAAGGAAGGTTTCTCCTTTGTTTTTCAACTTAGAATCACTAGTGGCATGTTTGGTAATTATCCTACAAGTCTCGGCCAAAGCTAGGTTTCTAGGTGGTCTGGTTTCATTTTTCTTTGTCTTGGTGGAACTCTCGGCCTTAACATCCTTAGGTCCTAGATTCTCACCCTTTTTCTCATTTTCTCTTTTTAACTTCATCTTTATTTGATACTCACACACTTCCTTAGGTGACAAAGGCTTGAGGGTGACCTTCTTGCTCATATGAGAAAAGATATAGGTGTTGGAAACACCATCATGAATGGCATGTTTATCATATTGCCAAGGTCTCCTGAGTAAAAGGTGAGTGGCTTCCATAGGCACTACATCACTGATGGAGGACCATACTTGACAAGAAGAGTTACAAGAGCCATGCACAAAAGAATTCAAGAAGAAGTTGAGAGTCAACTCAAAAGTCAAAGCCAAGATTCAACTCAAGACTTCTCCTTACTTTGTAATAGGATTTGTAACCTTCTAAACATGTTGTAAAGTTGTAATTAGATTAGGAGCAATTAATTTGGGCCTTGCTTGGTGAATAAGTGCACGGCCTTACGTTTGTAATTGAACCAAAGTTTAGGAGTGTTTTGTGAGAGAGTTGGGTAATTGACTGAGGTGACCAGTTTCATTATTCGGACCATAACTCGAGCTACACAACTCCAATTGAGGCGTTCTTGGTGGCAAATTAAAGTAGACTTCAAGGGCTACAAAACCTATGAAGACACTAAAGTCCAGTTCGGCCTCCATCAAGGCAGAAAACGAGCTTGAAGTTAGAGTTAGAATACTTCCAGGATGGTAATCGATTACCAACTGTAGGTAATCGATTACCACAGTGAACCTCTCATTTTCAACCTCTAAGGACCTGTTAATCGATTACCACGACCAGGTAATCGATTACCACAGAGATACTTTCATTTCTGGACACCCAAAGACCCTTGGTAATCGATTACCACAACTAAGTAATCGATTACCACGTGCACTTCTCAGTTTTTCTAAGCTTTTGGGCTGTTTCTCCATTAAGGAAGTAGATGTATATAGATTAGAAGCTTGGACTGCAAGCTAGCACTTCTCCAACTAGTATAAATACTTAACACTCTGAATTGTATAAAAAACTTTTGGTGAAATTGAATATAGAATTCAGAATCTGTGTGAGAGCATTTTCTCTCTAGAGTTCTTGTGAAGAACCTTGAATCTTATCAATGGCTTCTTGATCCATTGTGGCGATTCCACCTTGAGCTTATTGGCACTTGCCATGGCGCTTCCATTTCTCTTCTAAACCGTTTGTTCTCTTCATTTTCTGTTTACATCTTCGTTTTTCCCCAATTTAAAAACCTAGAAACTCCATTGAGGCATGAAGGTCCGTTCAATTCTTGCAATTCTCTCGAGGCTTACATCAAATTTGGTATCTAGAGCTTGTTCTACTTCAATTGGAGAATTCTTTCAATCCGGTTTTAGTTTTCTACCTTGAATATTCGTTTTTCTTTTTTGCTTAGTGCAGTCCCTGTTTTTGTGTGTTCTTGAGTTTCTACTTTGAATTTTCGTTTTCTTGAAATTCTTGTTATAGATCTGTGATTGCTTGAGTTGTTTGAGTAATTCACATGTTCCTTGAGTTGTCTTCATCTTATAATTGAGTTTTCCTTTTGAAAAAAATTCCATATCTACAAAAATTGTATGAATTCATGTATTCCCCTGTTTTCTGAGTGTTGTTCACATTGCTTTGTGTGTTGTACACTACAAGTCAAGTAGCTTTCTTCTGCATAATCTTTGTTATTAGCAATTTTAGACTCAATTTTGCTTTAGTCTTAGGTTCCTAAGTCTAGTTACAGCAAAGAAAAATCAAGAAAAGATTATACAAGTCAAAAGAAAAAGGAAAACAAAAGAAAAGGTTACAAGAAAAAGAATAGCAAGAAAATTCAAAGAAGAGAAAACAAGAAAAGTGAAATTGAAGTGAAAATCAAGTGAAGTAAGAAAGAAACAAGTAAACAAGAAGAAAAAAAAAAACATTATGCAAGTGCAGTACCATGACTGAATGAGCCTCTATTCATCATCAAATTAGTGGTTCAATGAGCTTTGGATTATAAAGACACTTAGGACTAAGCATTACACCTAAAACTTGAGTTTAAAGTGCTAATAATTTTGATTCTTGAACTTGAGGTGTGCATTGTGCTTGGTAGTGTGTGAACTGCATTTGTGAACAAGGTGCAGAAAAGACATAGCCACTGGAGTAATCGATTACCACGACTAGTAATCGATTACCACAGTTCCAATTTGTGTTCTGGACATCCAATTCTCTGGTTTAATCGATTACCAAACCTAAGTAATCGATTACCACCCTGTTTTTGTCAAAATTTGCTTCCAAATTGTCTCATTGCCTTCTATAATTACATCATAGTTTGTTTCCATTGATTGTGCCTTTGTCACATTACTTCATTCATTGATTTGAGTAGCTTAATTCCTTCAATTGTTCTTTATTGCTTGTCTTCTATTGGACTCTTAAGGTTTTGTCTTGAGTTCGTATCCTTTGGACTTCTTAAGCTCAACTCTAGAATCGTTCCTCTTTCACTTTGGAAACAAAGACCTTGATAATTGATTAGAGGTTTCAACAAGAGTTTAAAGAGAGGTTGAGTGAAAAAAGACAAGAGAGAACATTAGAGAAAGAGTCTTGAAAGTGTGAAATACGAGTGACTTGAGTGCATACACTTAGTAAGTGGAAAAGATCCTATTTTCTCAATATTTTGTGTACTAATCTTTGTTGTGCAACTATGGATAGTTCCCCTAGTGTAGGAAATGACCTTTCACCTAAAACTAGAAAAATGATGGATCTAATGAAGAACATGCTACAAACTAGTTTAGAGGAAAGGTTTGACCTAGAAAGGAGAGTTAAGGAAGAGAGAAAGAATAGGAAAGAATTAGAGAAGAAGCTCCTTGGTGAGACAAGTGGAGTTAAGGGAACTTTTGAATCCAAGAGTGATGGACATGTGAGCACCATAAGAGAAACAAGTAGGGGAAACCAATATTCACCTAGGAGTAGTGAAGATGGGAGCAATGGTGAGGGTGACCCTAACTTGAGAGGCAATAGGCGTGATACTAGGAGAGCAAGAAGGGGAGATTATGGACACCATAGGGGATGTGGCCGAGTACACCAAGTATATAATGAATGTGGTAGGATAGATGAGAGAAACCTAAAGCTTAACCTACCTAAGTTCAATGGTGAAGGAGGTGCCGAAGCATACCTAGAGTGGACCATGAAACTAGACCAAATTTTCTCATGCTACCCCATGCTCAATGATGAAGAGAGGTTAAACTTAGCTATTATGGAGTTTGAGGGATATGCCTTAGTTTGGTGGTACCAAATTCTAGGAGAAGTCGAGAGGAGGGAGAGGGACCGAATTATCCTTTGGACCCGACTTAAGGAAGCTATGAGACTTAGGTTTGTACCACACACATATGTGAAAGACCAACATGTTAAACTCCAAAGGTTGACTCAAGGTACCATGAGTGTGCAAGAATATTATAGGGAGCTTGAGTTGACCATGCTAAGGTGTCAATACCAAGAGAGAAGAGAGGCCACACTAGCTAGATTTACTCATGGACTCAATAGAGAGATCCGAGATGTTCTTGAACTCCAAAGCTATGTGAGCATTGAGGAGGCCATACACAAGGCCGAGAAGGTGGAGCAACAAATCAAGAGGAAAAACACCTTCAAAAGATCCTCTACTTCATATACTACCTCTTGGAGGGACAAAGGCAAGAAGGAGGACTACTCCAACCAAAGGAACAAGCATGACCGAGAGACTACTAAGGTAAAGGAGGTACATTCTAACTCTTCTAAACCTAGTTCTATTAAGTGTTTCAAATGTCCAGGTCATGGACACATAGCCTCTCATTACCCAAACAAGAAAGCTATGATGATGAAGAATGGAGTGGTTACAAGTGAAGATTCAAGCTCATCATCTAGTGAAAGTGAGACATCAAGTGCAAGTGACCATTCCAACCATGAGCAAGCCGAGGAGGGAGATCTCTTGATGGTGAGGAGGATGCTTGGCAATGTAAGTAAAGAACTTGATGACTCCCAAAGGGAGAATATCTTCCATAGTAGGTGCACTATTGAAAGGGAAGGTATGCTCTTTAATTATTGATAGTGGAAGTTGCACTAATGTAGTAAGTACTAGATTAGTGGATAAATTAAATTTGAAAACATCTTCACATGTGAAACCATATAAGCTACAATGGTTGAGTGAGAAAGGAGAGTTAGTGGTAGACAAACAAGTACTTATTTCTTTTACTATTGGAAGATTTAATGATGAAGTACTTTGTGATGTTGTTCCTATGGAGGCCACACACTTACTCCTTGGTAGACCTTGGCAATTTGATAGAAAAGCTATACATGATGGAGTTGCCAATACTTACATTTTCTCTCATGTAGGTAAGAAGGTCACACTAAAGCCATTATCACCTAAAGAGGTTTGTGAAGACCAAATAAAAATGAAGTTTAAAAGGGACCAAGAGAAGAAGTTTACCTTGGCCGAGAGCTCCAGAGGCACACCCAAGCATGGAGACAAGTCTATGGCCGAGAGCTCCAAGGGAGGAAAATTGAAAGGGAAGTTATCTAACCCTAAGGTCCATAAACTTGATAAAATGAAAAGTAAAAAGAATGATAAGAAAGATAACTTCTTGATGGAAAGGAGTGAACTCAAGAGAGACTTTTTAGCTAGGAAATCCATATTCTTATGCTTACCCACATCTACTTCTTTGAGTTCTTCTCTTGTAGGTAATCTTGGAAGAAAAGAGAGCCTATGGTGGGAAAGACACTTGAATGGGAAGTATGATTTTGCTATTAAGTTTGGAATTCCTTTTTACCCTAACTCTTGTTTTGAGGTTGCTTGTGCTATAGGTACAAACAAGAAGTTAAGTGTCATGAAACCATGGAACAAACATCATAAAGGAGAGGAAGTGGTTAAGAGTTATAAGCTAACTTTGAGGAAGAATTCCTTAACTCTTACTCATTTCAAATTGCATGGTTACACTTACTTTATATTAGATTCCCATGATCTTGAAATGGAATTGTTGGCTGTACCTAATGCATTTAGTTTTCATAATGTTGAATTTCCTTCTAGGCTGATCAAAGAGTTTAAGAAGGAGGGTAACCCACAATTGCATGGGTTTAAACAAAAGAGTTTGGGATATGTTTTGAAGGATCAAATAACTTCTACTTGCACTTCATTAGTTGATGTTGTTGATGATAGAAAACAATTTAATTCATATGATTTGCAAACTAGTAACTTTATTAGGTGTAGAAAATTAAAGGACCACCTATGCCATGATTATAAGAAACAAGTTTGCTTATATTTTGCATCATCTAACAACAAATTTAATGAACCATGTTTAACCTTTGATCCGGGTGGAATTTTTTTGTAGGTGAGAACCTAAGTCAACTTGGGGACAAGTTAACCATAAGAAGGAGGGTTTGATGGAGGACCATCCTTGACAAGAAGAGTTACAAGAGCCATGCACAAAAGAATTCAAGAAGAAGTTGAGAGTCAACTTAAAAGTCAAAGCCAAGATTCAACTCAAGACTTCTCCTTACTTTGTAATAGGATTTGTAACTTTCTAAACATGTTGTAAAGTTGTAATTAGATTAGGAGCAATTAATTTGGGCCTTGCTTGGTGAATAAGTGCACGGCCTTACGTTTGTAATTGAACCAAAGTTTATGAGTGTTTTGTGAGAGAGTTGGGTAATTGACTGAGGTGACCAGTTTCAGTATTCGGACCATAACTCGAGCTACACAACTCCAATTGAGGCGTTCTTGGTGGCAAATTAAAGTAGACATCAAGGGCTACAAAAGCTATGAAGACATTAAAGTCCATTTCGGCCTCCATCAAGGCAGAAAACGAGCTTGAAGTTAGAGTTAGAATACTTTTAGGATGGTAATCGATTACCAACTGTAGGTAATCGATTACCACAGTGCCAACCTCTCATTTTCAACCTCTAAGGACCTGGTAATCGATTACCACGACCAGGTAATCGATTACCACAGAGACACTTTCATTTCTGGATACCCAAAGACCCTTGGTAATCGATTACCACAACTAAGTAATCGATTACCACGTGCACTTCTCAGTTTTTCTAAGCTTTTGGGCTGTTTCTCCATTAAGGAAGTAGATGTATATAGATTAGAAGCTTGGACTACAAGCCAGCACTTCTCCAACTAGTATAAATACTTAACACTCTGAATTGTAAAAAAAACTTTTGGTGAAATTGAATATAGAATTCAGAATCTGTGTGAGAGCATTTTCTCTCTAGAGTTCTTGTGAAGAACCTTGAATCTTATCAATGGCTTCTTGATCCATTGTGGCGATTCCACCTTGAGCTTATTGGCACTTGCCATGGCGCTTCCATTTCTCTTCTAAACTGTTTGTTCTCTTCATTTTCTGTTTACATCTTCGTTTTTCCCCAATTTAAAAACCTAGAAACTCCATTGAGGCATGAAGGTCCGTTCAATTCTTGCAATTCTCTCGAGGCTTGCATCAATCACACAACACATCATCCCTATATTTTCCTATGGAAAAGTTAATAAGAACTTGTTTACTAACCACCATTTCACCCTTATCACTCAACCATTGTAACTTATAAGGTTTAGGGTGTGGGGATGTCCTAAGTCCTAGTTTATCTACTAATCTAGTACTTACTACATTGGTACAACTACCACTATCTACAATGAGGGAGCATACCTTCCCTTCAACTAAACACCTAGAATGGAAGATGTTCTCCCTTTGGGAGTCATCCAACTCCTTAAGAGCACTCCCAAGTATCTTCCTCACCATTAGGAGATCTCCATCCTCGGGTTGCTTCTCCTCACTACTAGTGCTCTCCCTAGACTCTTCACTCTCACTAGATAAAGATTGAGAATCCTTACTACTGATGGCACCATCAACTCTCACAATCATGGCCTTTTTGTTAGGACATTGGGATGCAATGTGGCCATGCCCCAAACACTTAAATCATTTAATAGAACTAGGCTTGGAAGTAGAAGATTTTACCTCCTTACCTTTGGAGTCCTCACGGCCTAGCTTCCCTTTGGATGAAGAATTGTATTCTTTCTTTTCCTTGTCCTTCCATGATGACCTGTATGGTGTGTAGCTCTTCTTGAAGGTGCCCTTCCTCTTCAATTGGTTCTCTATCTTCTCGGCTTTGTGAAGAGCATCTCCAAGGGTCACAAAATGTTGGAGCTCTAGCACATCTTGGATTTCATGGTTCAACCCATGGATGAATCTTGCAAGTGTAGCCTCTCTTTCCTCTTGGTAATCCATCCTAAGCATGGTTAATTCAAGGTACTTGTAGTATTCTTGAACACTCTTTGACCCTTGTGTTAGTCTTTGCAATTTAATATGTAAATCTCTAACATAAGAATGAGGCACAAACCTTTCCTTCATGACATCCTTGAGTTGAGTCCATGAAGTGACTTGAGGCCTTCTTCTTGCAAAGGAATCCACCAACACTTGGTTCCACCATACCAAGGCATATCCTTCAAATTGTAGGATGGCTAAGTTCAACTTCTCCTCCTATCTCAAGTGGGTATAGCATGAGTAAACTTGCTCCACCTTCATGACCCAATCCAAGTAGGATTCGGCCTCACTATTTCCCACAAAGGTTGGAAGCTTGATCTTTGCATTTAGGCTACCTTGCCTAGCTCCACCTCCATAAGGAAATGCTTGAGGTTGTCGGGCATGGTACCCATCTTGAGGAGTCTCTCTTCCTCTATGTCTTCTCTCATCCTCATAAGCATGGAATGAATCTTCCTCATTGAAGTTACTACCCTCTTCACTACCTCTAGGAGACCTATAGTCTCTCCTACTACTACTACCTTTTCTTTCTCCACTCCTTCTAAGATAGGCCTCTCTTTCTCTTCTCTCAATCTCTTCTCTTATGGCTCTTTCCATGTCTCTCCTTCTATCCTCTTCTTCTCTCATTTTTTATGGCTCTACTCCCTCACCTCATTGACACTCTCTTTGAGCTCATTTTTGAGGTTATGTTGCATACTCAAGAAAAGGTTAGAACAAGAATAATAGAAGAGAAATAAAAGTCCTTTCTAACTCTCTAAGTGTTTGCACTCACACTCTTGTTTGCACACTTAGGAGGCTTTTCTTAGAATTTGCTCTCTAGCCTTTTTCCTCTCACTCTCACTTAAGATTTCTTGAGAAACCTATATCAATTATCAATGTCTAATTTTTCCAAGTGAAAGAAGAACAATTCAGCTACAAAGCCTAGGAGATCAAGAAGACAAAAACTCTAGATAAAACTACCAAGGTTCCAAAGAAGACAAGCAACAAAACAAGACTCAATGAACAAAAATTTAGCTACTCAAAATGGAATTTAATGATCAAGACAATGGCTAATATATTTACTGCACTAATAATGAGAGAAAATTAGTATTTAAAACTGCAAAAATCTTTGAAACAAAAACTCAAAGAATGGAATGAATCAAATGCAAGTTTGCTGGAAAATTGACTGAACCGTCACCAAATCTGCCCAAACTTGTGAAATTATTTTAGCATAGCAAATAAGCTTGGAAAATTTTGAAAATTTCCAGTTAAGCTTATATATATGTATATTGAATTACCAAATTCCCAGAATTCAATAAATCAAAGGTTAGTACCATGAACCAACTGGAAACCGTAACTATTACAGATTTCCTCCCAACTGTCACCAAACTACAACTTAGGCTTGAAAATTGGATCAAAATGACTTGAAATTTTGGGGATTGGTTTTGGTGATCTTTATGCACGAAATAAGCTCAAATTAAGGTGCAGGTCAGCCACAAATAAGGGTCTAAAAACAGGGCAAAAATAGGGCAAAATGTCTAGGCACATGCAAAGCACACTACAAGTTCAAATATCGTGCTATTAACAATTTTGACACAATTTGTAATATGATGCTTGAGCCTAATGAGTAGTGATGCCTAATTTGAGCTTGAAAACTAAATTTGTGGGTGTTTAATGACCCAATTTTCCAATGTACTGCACTCAATTTTTCCCAAAACTTTTCTACTACAAGAGCTACTCACTTTTCACTCTAAATTTTCTTCAATCTTCTTTTCTTGTATTTTTCTTTTCATGAATTTTTCTTTGACTCTTTTCTTTGAATATTTTCTCTTGCTCTTTTCTTTTCTTTTGTTTTTCTATATTTTCATTTGGTTATTCTTTGCTGGACAGTCCAAGTATAGGCTCAAATACTCAAGCAAGTCAAGTCAAACTTTGCTAACAAGCAAGATAATGCATGGTACTAGTAACTTGAACTTATAATGAGCAATGCACATAGTAATGAGACATATAAGCACTAATTAAGCCAAATATAATGCAGGGCATTCAATTCCAGCAAGGATGACACAAAATACACATTGAGAAAATTCATCAAACACATGGGGGCTATCAACTAGAATGTGTCTAACATGTAAGATAAGCCATGTATGATCTACCATGAGTGTCAAAACATCTCATCAATGTATTGGGCAGCCAAGACACACAACAAAACTTAAATAAAAATTCAGTTGAATTAAAAATTGAAAGCAAAAAGATAGGAGCTAGACTCAATACCACAAGTGAAGAACAACTAAGTGAAGAACAAGCTCTTGATACCATATTTGATGCAAACCCATGAGGAACTTGTAAGGGATCTTCATGAATAAGTAAAGGGGTGCCCCAATCTTCATTCACCAATGTTCAATCACTCTTAAACAACAGAATAACTCAATATATAGGAATGATAGCTCATGGTCAACACAAAAGAGGGAAGAAAGAAATAAAAAATGGAAGAAGGAAGAAGTGTGATAAGCGCCATGGATGAAGCACCCAATAAGCTTGGTTGGAGAATCGCCACTTGGATCATGGATCCATGATAAGATTCAAGGTTCTTGGAAGAAACCCTAGGAGAGCTCTCTCCTTTTCTCAAGACTTTAGTCTTAGAAATTCTCTTTTCATAAATGACTAAAGTGAATACAAAGTTGGAAAATGCCTAAGTTATAATGTGCTAACCGTGAGCTATTCTAGACACATGATCCTTGATGGATTGATCAGGTGATGCTAGGCACCCCTCACTTGATCAATTCAAGAAGGATCTAGACTTAAATGAGATCATAAGGTCCAACACACATCTAAGTAGTGATTGATGCAATCCTCAAGGAGAATAGCATATAAGTTGCGGATCTTCATGCTTCAATGGAGGCTTGGACAAATGAAGAAGAAGCTCAAGGCCTCAAGGAGAAAAAGAAATAGAAAACGGAAGGAGTTTAGAGATGGAAGCGCCATGGCAAGTGCCAATAAGCTAGAGGTGGAACCGCCACAATGGACAAGGAAGCCATTGATGAGATTCAAGGTTCTTCACAAGAACACAAGAGAGAATACTCTCAAAGAATAAGCTCTTAGCTTAATTCAATATTCAGAAATTTTATCAAAAGTGTTTGAATTACAAAAGAAATCCTATTTATACTACTAAGGTGTGGTGCTTAGCTTGCTAAGGAAGGAACTAATGTCCACCCTTGGATTAATCTAATGGCTATGAAGGGAAGCTTGTGGTGGAAGCTTGATTAGCTTGGAGGACAAGGATCAATCCTCCACCCTTGGATGTAGATCCTCATCCAACGGTTATGGCATCAAGCTTGCACTCCAAGCTTCTAAGCTTAGCCCTTGGATTAGTATCCTCATCTAATGGTCATGGTACCAAGCTTGCACTCCAAGCTTCTAAGCTTAACCCTTGGATTAGAATCCTATCTAAGGGTCACTAATTATTTGTTTGTTACAAGTTTAGGCTCAAATTAAATCCTTAAAACAATTACATAATTGAAAGAAAACTACTTATAAGCCTAAACATTAAAACATTTCGCTGAAAATTCCTGGAAGCATTCCAACGCTAACTTCAAGCTCATTTTCCAACTAGTTTCAGTTCGAACTGGGTTTTGGTGTCTTCATAGCTTTTGTAGCCCTTGAAGTCTTCTTTAATTTGACACCAAGAACGCCTCCATTGGACTTGTGTAGCTCGAGTTATGATCGAAATATTGAAACAGGTCAGATGCAAAAATCAGCAGCGAATTTTATTAGAAGCCCAAAATTGAAAAGTAAGATTGGAGAGTTTGGTTGGGCTTTTGGAGATGGTCCTCCATCAAACCCTCCTTCTTATGGTCAACTTGTCCCCAAGTTGACTTGAGCTCCACCTACAATAAAATTCCACCCGGATCAAAGATTAAACAAGGTTCTCAAATTGGTTATTATATGATGCAACATAGAGGTAAATTTGTTTCTTAAAGTGATTGCATAGTTGTAAAAGTAAATAAGACTTCCTATTCAAACACTCTTTAAATTTGCTAGATTTACCTAAGTTATTTATTTGCCAATCATATAACAACATGATAATTTGTTTGCTAATATCAACATCACAATCTAATGAAGTAAAAATAGAAATTAGTTGATCTTTCATAGCATAACCAAAGCTCTTTGGAGTTTCAACTTCAAGTTGTGTAGATACTAGCACTTCCTCAAGTGTGGACATGTCAAGATTGGAACTCTTAGTTAAGATTCTTCTTCTAGGTGTAGAAATTTGCAATGTACCCTCCTTCTTAAACTCTTCCATCAACCTAGAAGGACATTCAACACGATTAAGATAAAAATCATTAGGTACAATTAAGAATTCCAAATTGCCAAATTCAAGAATTGTCCAAGGTCTAATTCCATAATACTCAAGGTTATAACATGCAAAATCCTTTTTATTAGAAGTAAAAGGAATAGTAAGTGGTAAGGAATTTTTCTCAAAGGGAAGTTCAAACTTTATAGGTATTTCCTTTTCTTCACAATGTTTGTTCCAAGGCTCTATTATGAACAACTCTTCACGAGGCACCAAAACAAAAGGTTGTTTGTAAAGATGGTCACAAACAACTTCACAATGGTCTTCAAGTGCCTTTATTTCTACATCTTCACACAAGAGGTTGTCAATTTCCTCTTGGTAGTCATCCTTTGGAACCATACCTACAATATTCTCCAAATAAGAATTAAAACAATCAAATGAAAGGTTAGTATAAGCAAGTAAAATATCACTTTTCTCCTTCATTTGTTTTTCCATTAACTCCAATTCTTTAATTTCTTTTGCTCTCAATTCTTTTTCTCTCAATTCCTCTATCATTCTTTCTTTTTCTCTTCTCCAATACTTGTCATAATTCTTTTCATTTTCTTCTAACAACCTTCTTTCTTTTCTTTCCCTTCTCTCATGCTTTTCTCTCAAGGTTTTCTCCTTCCTCCCATGATGTTCACTACTCTTAGGTGTAGATTGGCTCCCTCTACTATCACTCCCTCGGTGGCTAGAATTTCCAGCACCTCTAAGTCCATGTTTTGGTTGGTTTCCACTTGTATCTTCAAGAATTTTCTTCTCTAGTTCCTTCCTAATCTTTCTCTCTTCCTTAGCTCTCCTTTCTAGGTCAAACCTCTCCTCTAAACTAGTTTGCCACATACTTTTCATTAAATCTAGCATTCTCTTAGTTTTAGGTGAAAGATCATTTCCTACACTAGGGGAACTATCCATAGCTGCACAAGAAAGATTAGTACACAAAATATAGAAGAAATTTGAGATCCTCTCCACTCACTAAGTGTATACACTTAAGTCACTCGTATTTCACACTTCAAGACTTTTTCTCTAATGTTCTCTCTTGTCTTTTTCCACTCAACCTCTCTTAATACTCTTGTTCAAACCTCTAATCAATCATTCAAGGTTCAAGTATCCAAAGTGAAAGAGGAACGGTTCAAGAGTCAAGCTTAGGAATTCCAAGAAATACAAACACAAGACAAAACTTAGGAGTCCGAAAATGACAAGCAATAAAAGGTACTCAATGAACAAAATTTTGGCTACTCAAATATAAGAAGTTTATATGTGACAAAGACACTAAACTACTGCAGTTTGGACAGCCACAAATAATGCTCAAAAACTGGAAAATTATGGCAACACCGAAGACAAAATTTCAAGCCAATTTAATAGCAATTTGAAACCAGATTTTTAGGCAAGTTTCAAGTGAATTTTTGTGAAGTTATTTTAAATGATTAGGTGCAGTTTTTCCACCACTGTACAGCCAAGTAATATGCTCAAAATACAGGGAAAAAAATAGAGTTTCAAGTTACCAAGCACATCACACACCACAAGTTCAAGAATCTAGGCTACTAGCAATCTAAACTCAAGTTTTTGTGATAATGCTTAGTCCTAAGTGTCTCTAGTACTCTAAGTCCTTTGAACCACTAATTTTGGGAGTATTTAGAGGCTCAATTAGTCAAGGTACTGCACTGCACAATTAGGCTTTAATTTCACTAAATTCACTTTTCATTTGCTCTTTTTCTATTCAATTGAATTTCCACTAGTTTCACTTTTCTAGTTTTCTCTTCTCTTTGATTTTTCTTGTGATTCTTTTTCTTGTAATCTTTCTTTTGATTTTATTTTTCCTTTGACTTTGTACTTCTTTTTCTTGACTTTCTTTTGCTGGACCGAATTGAGAAAAACCTAAGACTAAAGCAAAATTAAGTCTAAAATTACTAGTAAGCTAGATTAAGCAATGTGATAGCTACTTGAACTTGTAATGCACAAATCTTAGCACTTAAAACATGTGAACAGCACCTTGAACACATTCAAAACAGAGATTCACAGAATTAAGAAGATTTGGCACGGTTCATATGCAGCACATCAAGAACATATATGAAGAATTACAAAAACAAGCTAAAGAAGAAAATTAAACGGTGAATTTGTCATGAATTTTCTAGGAATTTTAGATCTAGGAATTTTTCAACATGAAAACTCAAAATCAAGATGAAGACAACTCAAGGAACATGTGAAGAACTCAAACAAGTTCATACAACACGGATTAACACAAAAAATTGAAGAGAAAACGCAAACTCAAAGTAAGGAAAATTCAAACCGGATAGGATACTCCAATTGAAGTAGAACAAGCTCTAGATACCAAATTTGATGCAATCCTCAAGGAGAATAGCATATAAGTTGCGGATCTTCATGCTTCAATGGAGGCTTGGACAAATGAAGAAGAAGCTCAAGGCCTCAAGGAGAAAAAGAAATAGAAAACGGAAGGAGTTTAGAGATGGAAGCGCCATGGCAAGTGCCAATAAGCTAGAGGTGGAACCGCCACAATGGACAAGGAAGCCATTGATGAGATTCAAGGTTCTTCACAAGAACACAAGAGAGAATACTCTCAAAGAATAAGCTCTTAGCTTAATTCAATATTCAGAAATTTTATCAAAAGTGTTTGAATTACAAAAGAAATCCTATTTATACTACTAAGGTGTGGTGCTTAGCTTGCTAAGGAAGGAACTAATGTCCACCCTTGGATTAATCTAATGGCTATGAAGGGAAGCTTGTGGTGGAAGCTTGATTAGCTTGGAGGACAAGGATCAATCCTCCACCCTTGGATGTTGATGAAGCCACACTTGGAAGAGATTCCATGGAAGCTCCAAATTGCCCACACTTGCCTTCAACCACGCATCAATCCAAAGAAGCAAAGAAGAAATGGTTCGGTTTAGGTGTTTTTGGTTTTAGGTTCAAGAAATCAAAGTAGAAAATGGATTAGAAAGGAATGAAGATGGCGCCAAGGAGAAGAACTCCTATAAGCCTAGGAGGAACCGCCACAATGGTTGAAGAAGCCATTGATAAGATTCAAGGTCTTCCCTAAGGGAACAAGAGAAAATTCTCTCAAAAGCTAGAAGCTATTTTCATTCATCAAAAGTTCTTTACAAAGGAGAAGCTTAGGGTATTTATAGGTTGCAAAAGCTTGGGCTCCAAGTAATCTTAGCTTGCCTTGCAAGCTAAGTAGCCTTTAACCACGGTTGGGAGCCACTAATCACGGTTAGGGCTCAACCAATCCGTGGAGCTTCCTTGCAAGCCAAGTAACCCAAGTGGTTAGTTGGTTGTTAGGAAGCACATGGCCTTCACATGGTCTTGTCCCCTCCTTGTCTCCTTCTTGTCTCCTCCTTAAGACCATGTGATGTGCCATGTCATCAATCCTCTACCTTTCTTAATCAAGGGTGGAGATCTTTGATTAAGCTTAGGCATGGATCCAAAGCTTAATTAAAGGCTCCTCCTTGTTTAAGAAAGGTTTTCAAGCTCACACAAGTTTTTAGAACAAAAAATGATTTTATTCAATTTTTAAATTCTTGTGTGGCTTGACTTAGGAGTGTGGCATGCGTAGGATTAGATGGAGCCTTAGGCCTTGGGCCTATGAAAACCCACGGGCTTAAGCCCAAGTATTCCCTAAAGCTATTACAACATAGGACTTAGTTATGTTTCAAAAGAATTTACAAGTAAACTACAAGTACTAGGTCCTATACTATCTTCTTGTGCTTGGAGTCTTCCCACCTCCTCTTCTAGCTTCCTTTGCATGCTTCTAGTAACTCTTCTAGATGTTCCTACATCAAACCCTCCTTCTTGGCTTGAACTTGTCCCCAAGTTGAGGTCATCATTTGTACCTACATCACATAAAGAAAGATCAGTTATATTGAAAGAGTTACTACCACCATACTTACTTGGTAAGTCGAGCTTGTATGCATTTGCCCCCAATTTTTCTATGATCTTGAAGGGTCCATCTCCTCTTGGAAGTAGCTTGGAACTCCTTAAGGTAGGAAACCGTTCCTTTCTCAAATGAAGCCAAACCATATCCCCTACTTTGAACTCAATGTCTTTGTGATGTTTGTTGTAGGTTCTTGCTATTTGCTCATTCTTTTTCTCTATTTTCTCCTTTACTTGAGCGTGTAGCTCTTGGATCTTTCTAGCCCTCTCTTGACCGCTCCTATTACAAGAAAACTCAATAGGCAAAGCCACTAGATCAAGTGGGGTGAGTGGGTTAAATCCATAAACAATTTGAAAAGGAGAAAATTTAGTAGTGGAATGTTCAACCCTATTATAAGCAAACTCAATATGAGGTAGCCAATCTTCCCAACTCTTTATTTTGTCACCAACAAAAGTTCTCAATAGTTGACCCAAGGTTCTATTGACAACTTCGGTTTGCCCATCCGTTTGGGGGTGGCAAGTTGTAGAGAAAAGAAGTTTGGTTCCAAGACAACTCCAAAGGGTCCTCCAAAAGTGTCCAAGAAATTTTGAATCTCTATCACTCACAATGGTCTTGGGTACTCCATGGAGCCTCACTACTTCCTTAAAGAATAGTCTTGCAATATGAGAAGCGTCATCAACTTTCTTGCAAGCTATGAAATGAGCCATTTTTGAGAAACGACATACAACAACAAAGATACTATCCATCCCTCTTTTGGATTTGGGAAGGCCAAGGATGAAATCCATGGATATATCCATCCAAGGGGAGGAAGCAATCGGAAGGGGTTGGTAGAGACCATTAGGGGAGACTTTAGATTTGGCCTTGTTACAAGTGATGCATTTAGAGATGTGCTTGACGACTTGAACTCTCATATGAGGCCAATAGAAGTTCTCTTGTAACATGGCCAAAGTCTTATCTCTTCCAAAATGACCCATCAATCCTCCCTCATGAGTTTCAACCACCAACAAGTCCCTCAAAGAAGATTTAGGTACACACAATGCTTGGCCTTTAAAGAGATATCCATTGTGCCTAAAATAGTCTTTGAATGCACCTTTGGTACTTGATTCCCATGCAAGACCGAAATCCTTATCCAAGGCATACATAGGTTTAATATGGTCAAAACCATACATCTTACACTCAAGCATGTTTATCAAAGTGTGCCTTCTACTTAGAGCGTCGGCAACTATGTTACTAGACCCCTTTTTATACTTGATGATGTAAGGAAATTGTTCTATGTATTCTACCCATTTGGCATGCCTCTTATTCAATTTTCCTTGCCCTCTCAAATGCTTTAGGGCTTCATGGTCCGTATGGACTATAAACTCTTTAGGTAGCAAGTAGTGTTGCCACACATGTAAAGCCCTTACTAAAGCATATAATTCTTTATCATAGGTAGAGTAGTTAAGGTGCCCCCCCTTTAGTTTTTCACTAAAATAAGCTATGGGATGCCCTCCTTGCATGAGAACCGCACCTATGCCTACATTTGACGCATCACATTCAAGTTCAAATGATAAAGAGAAATTTGGTAAAGCAAGTATGGGTGCGTGTGTGAGTTTGTGTTTGAGCACCTTGAAGGCTTCTTCTTGAGAAGGCCCCCATGAAAACTTAATGTCCTTTTTTACAAGTTCATTCAATGGACTAGCTATGGTGCTAAAGTCCTTTACAAATCTTCTATAGAAACTAGCTAAGCCATGAAAACTCCTTACCTCCTTTACACATGTTGGTGTGGGCCATTCCTTGATAGCTTGTATCTTGGCTTCATCTACTTCCACTCCCTTTGAGCTTACAACGAATCCAAGGAATACAACTTTTTCGCCCCAAAGATACATTTATCCTTATTTGCATACAATTTTTCTTTCCTAAGTACTTCTAAAACACTTTTCAAATTATTTACATGCTCTTGAAAACTTCTACTATATACTAAAATATCATCAAAATATACTACTACAAATTTACCTAGGAACTCCCTTAGCACATGATTCATGAGTCTCATGAATGTACTAGGAGCATTAGACAATCCAAATGGCATTACTAGCCACTCATATAATCCAAATTTAGTCTTAAAGGCGGTTTTCCATTCATCTCCATCTTTCATTCTAATTTGATGGTAACCGCTTTTGAGATCTATTTTGGAAAATAGAGTAGATCCATGTAATTCATCTAATAGATCATCTAATCTAGGAATTGGATGTCTATATCTAATAGTGATATTATTTATTGCTCTACAATCGGTACACATTCGCCACGTACCCTCCTTCTTAGGAACCAAGATGATAGGTGATGCACAAGGAGAGAGGCTTTCTTTGACCCATCCTTTCTTCAAGAGGTCTTGGACTTGCTTCTCAATCTCCTTGGTTTCACTTGGTGAGCTCCTATAGGCGGGTTTGTTGGGCAATTGGGAACCCGAATGAGATCTATTTGATGTTCTATACCCCTAAGAGGTGGCAATCCATGGGGAAGATCCAAAGGAAAGACATCTTGGAATTCCTCAAGTAATTCATCTATGGACTTGTCATCACCTACACAAGCATTGCTCAATGTTAAAGGAGTAGGCATACACAAAAACATAGATTTCCTAGCTAAGTATTCCCTTTTATTTCATTGCATGTAACAAGTAATGTCTCTTTACATTTACTATGACTAATATTATTATTACAACTTGAATCATTTTTCAAAACAATTTTCTTTTTGCTTTGCTTCTCGGCCAAGGCTTTGGGTGCTTTGGAATTCTCGGCCTCTTCACTCTTTGGCTCTTGGGACCTCCTAAGTCTTAACTTGACTTGGTCCTCACATACCTCCTTTGGTGACAAAGGTTTTAGTAAAACTTTTCTACCTTCAAAAAAAACAAGAAAGTGTTAGCAAGACCATCATGAATCACATTTCTATCATATTGCCATGGTCTACCTAGGAGTAAATGAGTAGCTTCCATTGGAACTACATCACACAAAACACTATCAACATATTTTCCTATAGAAAAGTCTATCATGCATTGTCTATTAACCTTTATTTCACCATTTTCACTAAGCCATTGTAATTTATAAGGTCTAACATGAGTAATAGTAGGCAATTCAAGTTTAGCTACAAGACCTCACTTACAACATTTGTACAAGAACCTCCATCAATGATTAAGGAACATACATTACCCTTTACCTTGCACCTTGTATGGAAAATGTTTTCCCTTTGTGTGTCATCAATTGCAAGGTTCAATTTAAGGAGTCTCCTTACCATAAGCAAGTCACCCTCTTCGGCTTCTTCACTATGGATGGATGCTTCCTTTTCTTCTTCCTTTTCACTTGAAGATCCTTGTGAAGATTCACTTATAGTTTCTCCTCCTCTTGTGACCATTGTCCTTTTGTTAGGACATTGAGATGCAATGTGGCCCTTCCCTAAACACTTGAAACATTTTATGTTACTTGATCTCAAGGGATTAGGTTGAGAAACTACCTCTTTAGGCTTGGTGGAGTCTCGGCTATCTCTCCTTTTAGGCTTGGAAGATGGTTCCTTGTTTTCCTTTCCTTTCCAAGAAGAAGTGTTTGGCGTGGACACCCTTTTGCTTGCCTTCTCTTAAGTTGTGACTCAATTCTCTCGGCTAGGTGTATGGCCTCTTCAATGTGGGAGTACCTTTGCAACTCCAACACATCTTGGATTTCTCGGTTCAACCCATTCACAAACCTTGCCAAAGTAGACTCCAAACTCTCCTCTATGTGTGCTCTTAGCATGGTGATTTCAAGGTCCTTGAAGTATTCTTGAACACTTCTATTCCCTTGATACAATCTTTGTAATTTGTTGTGTAGATCCCTTAGGTATGTGGGTGGTACAAAACGCTCTCTCAAGGCATGCTTCAAGGCTTCCCATGTGGTCACTCTTGGTCTAATGCAACCGTAGCCCCTATCTTGTTGATTCCACCAAATCATGGCATAGTCTTCAAATTCTAGGGTCACTAGGTGTAGCTTTTTCTCTTCACTCAACAAGGGATAGCTTGAGAAAATTTGGTCCACTTTCATGGCCCAATCTAAGTATGCTTCGGGTCCTCCACTACCATTGAACTTAGGTATGGTGATCTTCACAAACCTCTCATCAAATCTATCTTCCTCCTCCCAATGGGTCCTCCTTCCTTCTCGGTTTTCTCTTGCCTCTTCTCGGCCATACCTTCCCCATTCCTCCTAGTATGGTAAAAAGGTTCATTCCTAGGAAAAGGTTCTCTAAAAGGAATTCCTTCATCACTTCCAATGGAGGTTTTAGGTTCCCTTTCCCTACTACTTCTCCTTTCTCCTTCATCGTCATGTCTTCTCCTATTTCCACTCATCCTTTCTCTCCTATCCCCCTCATTATTCAAAGATCTTTCTCCCCCTCGGTTCTCCCTCCTCATTCTTTCCTCACTCTCCCTCAATTTAGCATCCATTTTCTCCATCACCAAGTTCAAAATATTTAGTGTCCTAGGTGACAAGTCTTGTCCAACACTAGATGGACTTGCCATGGCTGCAAGAAAGAGTTAGTATACAAGAAAATAAGGAAAGCAATAAACCTTTCAACACTCTCTAAGTGTATCCACTCACACTCGTGTATCACTCAAATCAAGGCTCTTTTTATGAGGATGCTCTCTTGCCTTTTACCACTCTTTCTCTATGTTCTAGTAGGGATTATCCTCTAATCAATTATCAAGGTTCTTAGCATACCATTATGAAAGAGGAACAGCACCTAACTAGGCTTAAGAGGTCAAGAAAGACAAGAGACTCTAAGACAAAACCACGAAGAATCCAAAGGAGACAAGCAATAAAAGCTCAAAATGAAATGAATGGCTACTCAAATTGTGGAGAAAATTTAATGAGACAATGGCACATAATAGGGCAGCAAAATATCATATAAAAGCCCAAGGAAACATGTCAAAACAGAGGCATATCATGAGGTAATCAAAACTGGACAGCAAGCACTTCAAACCACTTAGAAACCGAAATTAGAAACCGATTTCGAAAAATCAGCAAAATAATAGAGACCGATTTTGCCTAGTTTCTATACTTTGCTAGCTATCATGCTTCTCATGCAAAATTCAATTAAATGCCTTTATGTTCAGTACAATAATATGTCCAGCAAAGTGCAGTGCAGTGGAGAAAAAGAAAATTACATGTAAAGAACCAAAAGATACACAATTCACTAGGAAGCTCAAAACTAGAATTTCAACTAGAATGTGTAGGCTCTTTCCTAGGTCCAATGGTGTTTCTTTTGTGTAACTCTTTTCTTTTTCACTTTCTTTTGCTCTTATGTTGCAGTACTCTCTCTTTTCTTTTCACTTTCTATGGCTCTCTAATTGTGCTTTTTGTTTTATAGCCACTACTCTTCACTACTTGTTTTTCTTTTCACTTGTTTTTCTTTCTCTTCTCTTTTCTTTCTTTTGATTTTGATTCTTTTCTTTTGTAATTGTATGGCTGGACCGAAACCTCTAAGGAACTAAAAGCCTCTTCTAGGTTCAAATCCTAGCTTATCATAGCAATTACAAAGTCTACTCAAAATTTCAAAACAAATAGCAATCTAAAATTACTAAAAATTCAAAATCATGCAAGCATATACTAGTAGATGTTCCTAGCACTTAGAAATCATGTACTATGCGTGTGGAAGATTAAAGTGCAGTACAAAACCAGTAATTATGCCTCACAATACAGTGGAAAACACGGCTAAACAAAATCCTAATGACATACATGAATTAAAAACTTGCAAGAGCAAAATTCATGAAAGATTATGGAGTCAAAATTTGCAAGCTATTCAATCATGTATTCAAAGAAAATGATGGAACATATCAAGATGACGCTACGGCCTAATGCAGTAACTATAAGAAGAAAATATGCTCCAAACTCAAAACTACTAATGAGACAACTCAAGGAACTCAAATAAGCTACTCAAAGAAGAAGACACAAGATTCAATCGGTGGAAGAACTCAAAAGAAAAACAAGACTCAACTAACCGGTGTGAAGATTCAAAGTTGAAGGTAACCTTGCTCTAGATACCACTTGATGAAGCCACACTTGGAAGAGATTCCATGGAAGCTCCAAATTGCCCACACTTGCCTTCAACCACGCATCAATCCAAAGAAGCAAAGAAGAAATGGTTCGGTTTAGGTGTTTTTGGTTTTAGGTTCAAGAAATCAAAGTAGAAAATGGATTAGAAAGGAATGAAGATGGCGCCAAGGAGAAGAACTCCTATAAGCCTAGGAGGAACCGCCACAATGGTTGAAGAAGCCATTGATAAGATTCAAGGTCTTCCCTAAGGGAACAAGAGAAAATTCTCTCAAAAGCTAGAAGCTATTTTCATTCATCAAAAGTTCTTTACAAAGGAGAAGCTTAGGGTATTTATAGGTTGCAAAAGCTTGGGCTCCAAGTAATCTTAGCTTGCCTTGCAAGCTAAGTAGCCTTTAACCACGGTTGGGAGCCACTAATCACGGTTAGGGCTCAACCAATCCGTGGAGCTTCCTTGCAAGCCAAGTAACCCAAGTGGTTAGTTGGTTGTTAGGAAGCACATGGCCTTCACATGGTCTTGTCCCCTCCTTGTCTCCTTCTTGTCTCCTCCTTAAGACCATGTGATGTGCCATGTCATCAATCCTCTACCTTTCTTAATCAAGGGTGGAGATCTTTGATTAAGCTTAGGCATGGATCCAAAGCTTAATTAAAGGCTCCCTCCTTGTTTAAGAAGGTTTTCAAGCTCACACAAGTTTTTAGAACAAAAAATGATTTTATTCAATTTTTAAATTCTTGTGTGGCTTGACTTAGGAGTGTGGCATGCGTAGGATTAGATGGAGCCTTAGGCCTTGGGCCTATGAAAACCCACGGGCTTAAGCCCAAGTATTCCCTAAAGCTATTACAACATAGGACTTAGTTATGTTTCAAAAGAATTTACAAGTAAACTACAAGTACTAGGTCCTATACTATCTTCTTGTGCTTGGAGTCTTCCCACCTCCTCTTCTAGCTTCCTTTGCATGCTTCTAGTAACTCTTCTAGATGTTCCTACATCAGATGTAGATCCTCATCCAACGGTTATGGCATCAAGCTTGCACTCCAAGCTTCTAAGCTTAGCCCTTGGATTAGTATCCTCATCTAATGGTCATGGTACCAAGCTTGCACTTCAAGCTTCTAAGCTTAACCCTTGGATTAGAATCCTATCTAAGGGTCACTAATTATTTGTTTGTTACAAGTTTAGGCTCAAATTAAATCCTTAAAACAATTACATAATTGAAAGAAAACTACTTATAAGCCTAAACATTAAAACATTTCGCTGAAAATTCCTGGAAGCATTCCAACGCTAACTTCAAGCTCATTTTCCAACTAGTTGCAGTTCGAACTGGGTTTTGGTGTCTTCTTAGCTTTTGTAGCCCTTGAAGTCTTCTTTAATTTGAGTAGCTCGAGTTATGATCGAAATACTGAAACAGGTCAGATGCAAAAATCAGCAGCGAATTTTATTAGAAGCCCAAAATTGAAAAGTAAGATTGGAGAGTTTGGTTGGGCTTTTCGAGATGGTCCTCCATCAGTGATGATCATGGATTAATTAAGATGGAATTCTATGCCTTGGATTAGAAGCTAATCCAAAGGCTAGAATGCCTTCTTAGATGAGAGTCAACATTTTAGAAACTTGACTTAAATTTGCACCCTTGATTATGGTATGATCAAGTGGTGGAAATTTAAATGAAGTTAGTGGCAATTCCACTAATTCTCTCTCCTAATCCATCCACTCTCTTTTAAGAGAGTGTAATAGACTTGCTTAGTTGGGTCATAAGACACTTAAGCCTATATTAAGAGGCTTTGACCAACACAAAGGAAGTCAACATGTCCACTTACTAAGCTTGGCCGAAACATATACTTAGCTATAGGTCCAAGCTTTATACAAAATTAAGCTAAAACTAATTACAAAATACTTAGAAAATTACAAGGCTTCATAAGCCCACTTTGTTGACTTTGAGGAGTTGACCATTGACTTTGAATTTGACTTGTTGACTTTGACTTGGTCAACTCTTCTTCAACATTTGAACTTCAATTCTTCTTTACATTGCCCTTGTAATCCTCATGCTTGGGAGATGGTCCTCCATCATTACAGAAGGTGGAAAGATAGGAAATGAATGAAAAAAAAAATGAAAGAGAGTGGAAGGAGAAAAGAAAAACTCTTTCGGCCGCTTAAAGCGGCGGTGCGTCTGCAAGTGGTACTAACTCCTGCTCTGCGGGCTACACAATGGAGCTCTCATGATTACGCTTTAAGCGTTGCCCGTTCACCATGAATGTATCCTTGGTACCTACTACAAGAAACAAATACCCACCTGGGTTAAATATCACAAAATCATCTACAATAGTACGTAAGTCATTCTTTATCAGTGCAAATGATTCAGGGTGTAGGTATGTTTTTGTGCTATAATCAGTGCATTGTGGTGGTAGGAATAAGTTGAATACCATAATCATAATTCTCCATTTGTTCATTTTAATCTTGGCATCTAAATTGAACAATTCACATGTTTCACTTACTGTCAAATCAAAGAGCAAGGAATAATGAACTCTAACATCAATAACACAATTTAAAAGAGAGAGTAAAAAATTAGAGTGTTTCAAGGTAGCATGATTATTCTCTACTCCATCTATAATGTGTTTAGACATCGGTTAGCCAATAATTGTAGAAGCTTGCACTTGGCTCTCCATTGTTAACTTCTCTAACAAAAGCCATTAGGAACAACTAAGAGGTTCAAATAAGCAAGCTCAATGATAGTCCAGACTTTAATTCCATAAAAGTCTAAAGTGAAACATTTAGTGTTGTTCATATTGCAATTATAAAGAGTATCAAATGATAAAGAAATCTTCCCTAGTGGTTGCTTTGATTTCCTGAATGCTTCACTCTTTCCACAGTGTTTGCTCCAAGGAAACTTTATGGACAATTCTCCACTAGGTACCAAGAAATGAGGATTTTTGTAAGGAGGAGGGTCACAAATAGTTTCACCGTGTGTTTTAAGTTCTTTCTTTTCTACATAAACATTTCCACACAAAAAGTTCTTATCTTGTATTTCTTCCTTAGGATTCACTCCTACATCACCAATCAAAAGAGAATCAACATAAACAAAGTAAGGATTAGTATAAACAATTAAATCATCACATGTTTCCTTCTCTTGTTTATCTGTCACTTTTTCTTCCATTTCTTGTTCTTTCAAATCTTGTTCTTGCAACTCTTTCTCTTTAGCTACAACCTCCATGGTAATTGTCTTTTCTGGTTGTGTAGTAGGTTCCACCATTTGCTTACCAGACCTCAAAGTAATATCACTCACTTTCTTACCATTATCATTCAAATTGGAAATTGCTTGTGAGGGTAGACTGATGGATGCGTGAGGTTGGTTCTGAGCATTGGATAATTGCCCAATATGAGTTTGGATACTCTGAAGGTTAGCCTCAGTTATTTGCTGAAATTGCAAGTTGTTGGTGGCCATCTACTTGATTAATTCTTCCAAAGAAGGACCACCTTGTGGCTGGGGCTAGTGGTTGTGTAGGATGTTGTTGAAAAGGTGATATATGATGGATGGAATTTCGCTGCCAATTTTGTGTCGGATGGAAAGTGGAATAATCAAGCAAACTCTGATAAATCTGATCTCTCCATCCAGGATTGTAGGAGCTGGAATATGGGTTGTACTGTTGTTGAGGTATGTTATGAAAAACTTCTGCTTCTGCAAAATTTGGATCACTAAAACTCCCCTCCTGCTGCAATAGTTCCCTAATAGTCCTATTATCCATGTTAGCCTAAATGAATGTAAATCAGCACCTCTCTAGTTCACCAGATTCAACAATAGCCACAAAAACAACAATATACAACACAAATCACCATAAATAACACTAACTAACAACATTCAACAGGATATCACTGTCAGCATGAACTAGATGACCAAAATAAACTTCCAAAATAGTATCAAATGATTTTTAAAATTTATAGGACTGCCACAGGTCAATTCTAAACCATCCTGGGATCACAAAAATGCAGTGTAAAATTTTAAAAAATTGAAAAGAGGGTCTAAACGATGGAATTTGGCCTCGATAGGGTGGTGTCTCGTGCATAGCACGAGATTATACCCAATTCCTCAAAAACTACCACCATTCAAAATTTCAAAACCAACGAAATTAGTTCAAAAATTCAAAAACCCGTTGTGTCCCCGCGAAACCGAAATAATTGCAAAACAGAAATATCTGGAGGGAATTTCATAAAATTAATGCAATTTTTTATCCCTTTGGGGAGAAAGGTTTGCCAGAAGGCCAAATTACTCTAGGAAACTAAATTATAATTTCCAAACAGATCCAAAAATCCAAAATCAGATGACCAAATAGCATATAACAGGTCAAACAAGTACAAAACAAAGCATGAAATCAGTATATTGCAGAACTTATTGAATGTAAATTAACCTATCCTAAGTCTAATAAAAAAAAAATAATGCATATAAAAAATGAGATTTAACAAAGCAATCTCCGACAACGACACCAAATTTGACACATGCGCCGAACGTGCGTCAAATAATACCAAAGTCTAGCTACTACTTTTCAGTAATAGTGGACTCGGATCATTTCCCTACGGATTACTTTGTTACTTCTCTATAGCCGAAATTTTAAATTCAATTTTTAGGGGTTTTTGTGTAGAGGAAAAATTAAAGGATATTAAATAGTAAAAATTAACCAATGACAGTAATTAAACAATAATTAAAAAGCAATTAATAGATGATTAAAAAGCATCAATCCGATCTCTATCAGATCCTAATTTCTCTCATCGGTTCAACAAAATAAAGGCACTCATCTATGCAGTGCATTGAAACCGAGATCTCTACATGTCAACACTGATCTAATGCTCTAAGATCTTAGAGAATTATCATCGAACACTTGGTGGCCTTTAAACTCACACAATCGCATGAGAGCACACAACTTGGTTTCGAATCATATAATTAGTTCTCTGCATTCATTATCAATCAACAATGACAGAATCAACAATCTCAATTCAAAATATTAATCAACATAATGGAATCAAAATTATAGAATCCAAAACGAGTGCTCATGCAATTGAAAATGGAGAACCTAAGGAAATTAGGGATCTTATTGAGATCGAATTGGTTGATGAAATTAGTTGCGCATAATTGAAATTAGACTAAGTATAAATTGGGATTGCATATTAGAAGAATTATACTGCAAGAAGGGAGAGAGAATGAGAATTGGAATGGCAAACCTAAAAACCCTAGCAAAACGACTTGAAAGGAAAAAAGTAATGCTGAAAATTGAAATTGATTGAAAGGTAAAAAAGTGTGTTACAATTTTTTGAATTGGGGTATTTATAATAAGTGAGTCATGTGCTAGTCACATGACTTTAAGTGACTTAGGGTACAGGGTTCAAATGCCACTCAATGCAAACATATAAATGGTCCAATTACATGATTTGAAATGGGCCTACACTAATTCTTCATGCTGGAATTCCCGCATCAATTTCGTGCGTCACTTTCAAGACAATTTTCACCCCAGATGCGGTCCGAATTGGCTCTTCATGTCTTCATAGCTTTTGTAGATCTTTAAGTCCTATTTAATTTGACATAAAACGGAGCTCAAAAAAATTTTTGTAGTGAGAGTTATGCCTTTTTTAGTGAACCTTGTCAAAACTTGAAATTTTAGCGAATTAGAACAAAAATAAGCACTTAAGGCGCAAATGAGCCCAAAACTCATAAATGCACTAAATCATGATAATTTACCATTAATAATGTTATAATATGATGTATTAAATGCAGAGAAATTGATCAAAATAATGACTCATCAAATTAATGAAGATTCAAGCTCAACATCTAGTGAGAGTGAAGCATCAAGTGCAAGTGAGCATTCCTCTTATGAGCAAGCTGAGGAGGGAGACCTATTGATGGTGAGGAGGATGCTAGGAAATGTAAGTAAGGCGCTTGATGATTCACAAAGGGAGAATATCTTCCATAGTATATGTACTATTGAGGGGAAGGTATGCTCTTTAATTATTGATAGTGGAAGTTGCACTAATATAGTACGTACTAGATTAGTGGATAAATTAAATTTGAAAACATCTTCACATGTGAAACCATGTAAGCTACAATGGTTCAGTGAGAAAGGAGAGTTAGTGGTAGACAAACAAGTACTTATCTCGTTTACTATTGGCAAATATAATGATGAGGTACTTTGTGATGTTATTCATATGGAAGCCACACACTTACTCCTTGGTAGACCTTGGCAATTTGATAGACAAGCTATACATGATGGAGTTGCCAATACTTACATTTTTTCTCATGTAGGTAAGAAGGTCACACATAAACCATTAACCCCTAAGGAGGTTTGTGAAGATCAAATAAAGATGAATCTTAAGAGGGACCAAGAGAGGCAACTCACCCTAGCCGAGAGCTCCAAGGCCGCATCCAAACATGTTAGCAAGCCCACGGCCGAGAGCTCCAAGGGAGGTAAAGCTAAAGGGAAGTTATCTAACCCTAAGGTCCATAAGCTTGATAAATTGAAAAGTAAAAAGAGTGAAAAGAAAGAGAGCTTCTTGATGGAAAGGAGTGTGTACTTGTGACTAGCTTGTTTTGACTCAAATTTCTGCATAAGTGAAACTTGCTGTAATTGATACTTGTCCAACCAATTTTTACTGCATAAAGAGGTCTTGAAATTTGATTACTATGCTACATTGAGTTTGAATGCTTTGTTCAATTTGTTTGGCTTAGTAATCGAATCGGCAAACTTGATTCCTTGCTGTCCAGTTCGTGTCATTGTCACATATCGTCCCATTCCTTGAGTTTGAGTAGCTTATTCCTTCATTTGATGGAGGTCCATCTACCACAAACATGGAAGTCAATGATTCTAGAAGAATTACAAGGTCAATGCTCAAGAGAATACAAGATGAAGGTCAACAAGTCTTCTTGGTCAACAAACCTTGTAATAGTCTTAGGATCATTTGAACTTGTAATTAGATTAGGAACATTTAATTTTTGGGTCTTGCTTGGTGAATAAGTGCGCGACCTTTATGTGTGTAAATTGAACCAAAGTGTAGGAGTGTTTGTGAGAAAATAGCGTTACAAACGATACCTACAGACGATAGAATTACAGACGATACCACAGACGATAGCGTACAGACTATAGCCTTGAAATGCTTCCAGGGTGGTAATCAATCAAATACCACAGACGATAACATTGGAACACTTCCAGGATAGTAATCAATCATGATAGCCTTGGAATGTTTCCAGAGTGGTAATCAGTCGAATACCACAGACGACTGCCATAGACGAGTATCACAAGCGCTACAACAGACGATACCTAAGACGCTTCTTCGTCTGATGCTTCATGCTGAACTTTTCTGTCTGAAGATTGTTTCGTCTGTATCTTCACATGAGGAACTGTTCCGTCTGATGCACATTAGTCTGATGCCTCAAGCTGAGTTCTTCGTCTGAGGTTTGTTTCGTCTGAACTTTCACAAGTTTTGTCTGAGGCTTGTTTCGTCTGGACTTTCACAAGCTGAGTTCTTTCGTCTGAAGCTTGTTTCGTCTGGACTTTCACAAGCTGAGTTCTTTCGTCTGGACTTTCATCAGCTGAGTTCTTGCGTCTGAAGCTTGTATCGTCTGGTCCTTCACAAGCTATCCCAACTCCCGCTAGTATAAATACACAGCACTTTGAATTGTAAAAGGATCTTTGAATCATTTTTTAACGAATTGAATTTAGCAAGAGCTAATTCTTTGAGAGTGGATTTCTCTCTAAGGTTTCTTGTCGAACCTTGAATCTTATCATGGAAACTCTTCCTTGTGGCGATTCTCCCTTAGGCTTATTGCTTTTGCATGGCGCCAGCCTCTTCTAAATCTACTTCGCTTTCATTCTTTCTTCTGAGTCCTTGAGTCGTGAACCTATTTCTTCGAGCTTCCGCCATTGTTGATTCCATTTCGAACTTCCGCCATTGACACACTCGTGGAGCTTCCAATCGAATCTAGACGAACGGTCCAAATACGAACCTCGTTCACAGCAAACTCGTATCAAGTGGTATTCAGAGCTTGTTCTCTTGATACCGTATCAAGCGATATCGAGAGATCGATTCTCTTCATGATTGGATCTCTACTCCATAAGTCTAGTAAGTTCTTCGGTCATTTTGAATTTTCTTAAGTTCTTCGTCTAATTCTTTTAGTGTGCTTAGGATTCATCTTTAGGTTTCTTTAATTGTCTAGTAGTTTGTCAAATTTTCTTGATTAAGTCTTTTTTGTTCGGTGAAGATCATGCAAATCATATTGTTCATGCATAGATTCGTGTTCGATGTTTGCGTCTGAATCCAGATCCAGAAAATTATCATATGTTTCTTCCATTTGTTCGGTCAAATTGAGTTAAATCATAATAATTTCAAATTCCTTGAATTACTTGTCCAGTAGTAATTGTTTTCCATGTGTAGTATCAATTTTTGCTTCTAATTTTTGTGGAATTTGGTGTACCGTGAGCTATCTATCATTGTATGCCCTGTTTCCTCTGTTTTGGTACTGCACTTGAGACTATAATTCTGTACATTCAAGTTCATACATGCAAAATTGAGACATCAACATCATTACATGCTAGTAGAGTGCTTACTATAGGTCTAAATCCCTATTACACCTTGTAGTAGCATTAGCACTAGTAGTTGAGCTTGGAATGCTTGTTTTAGGCAAAATATATCTCTGTCCAGTATCTTAGACAAAGAAAAGAAAAAAAAAGAACCGGCAAACTTGATTCCTTGTTGTCCAGTTCGTGTCATTGTCACATATCGTCCCATTCCTTGAGTTTGAGTAGCTTATTCCTTCATTTGTAGCTTTTATTGCTTGTCCTTTTGGAATCTTGAGTTTTGTCTAGATTTTTTACCATTTTCTTGGAATTCTTGAGCTTAACCGAGAATTGTGCCTCTTTCACAAGGAAATTTCTATATAATTGATTAGAGGTTTAATTAGAAACTTTGGTAGGGAATTGAGTGGTAAAAGGCTAGAGAAAACACTAGAGAAAGAGCCACTAAGAGTGCATACACGAGTTGATATTTGAGTGACACACTTAGTGAGTGGTAAGGTCCTTGATTATTGTTCTCTTTGTGTACTAATCCTTTCATTGTAGCCATGGACAGTTCACTTAGTGTTGGAAACGATTTGTCCCCAAGACTAAGAGAATGATGGACTTCATGACAGAAAAATTCAACCAATTACAAAATGAGATGAATGATTTAAGAGAAGAGAGTGAAAGGAGGTATAAGGATGAAGGTAGTAGGAAAGGCCGAGAGGGAAAGGGAAAGGAAGGATATGATGGAAATAATAAACACTTGAGAGGAAGTAGAAGTGAGAGAGGAAGCCAAGGAGGACACTACTACTCACCTAGAGATAGTGATGAGGGTAGTAACCATGATGAGAGTGATGCTTATAGAGACTATGAGGATGAAAGAGGGCATAGGAGAGGGTATGACCGAGGCACATATAGGAGACAACCTTTGATGTAGGAACATCTAGAAGAGTTACTAGAAGCATGCAAAGGAAGCTAGAAGAGGAGGTGGGAAGACTCCAAGCACAAGAAGATAGTATAGGACCTAGTACTTGTAGTTTACTTGTAAATTCTTTTGAAACATAACTAAGTCTTATGTTGTAATAGCTTTAGGGAATACTTGGGCTTAAGCCCATGGGTTTTCATAGGCCCAAGGCCTAAGGCTCCATCTAATCCTACGCATGCCACACTCCTAAGTCAAGCCACACAAGAATTTAAAAATCGAATAAAATCATTTTTTGTTCTAAAAACTTGTGAGAGCTTGAAAACCTTCTTAAACAAGGAGGGAGCCTTTTAATTAAGCTTTGGATCCATGCCTAAGCTTAATCAAAGATCTCCACCCTTGATTAAGAAAGGTAGAGGATTGATGACATGGCACATCACATGGTCTTAAGGAGGAGACAAGAAGGAGACAAGGAGGGGACAAGACCATGTGAAGGCCATGTGCTTCCTAACAACCAACTAACCACTTGGGTTACTTGGCTTGCAAGGAAGCTCCACGGATTGGTTGAGCCCTAACCGTGATTAGTGGCTCCCAACCGTGGTTAAAGGCTACTTAGCTTGCAAGGCAAGCTAAGATTACTTGGAGCCCAAGCTTTTGCAACCTATAAATACCCTAAGCTTCTCCTTTGTAAAGAACTTTTGATAAATGAAAATAGCTTCTAGCTTTTGAGAGAATTTTCTCTTGTTCCCTTAGGGAAGACCTTGAATCTTATCAATGGCTTCTTCAACCATTGTGGCGGTTCCTCCTAGGCTTATAGGAGTTCTTCTCCTTGGCGCCATCTTCATTCCTTTCTAATCCATTTTCTACTTTGATTTCTTGAACCTAAAACCACAAACACCTAAACCGAACCATTTCTTCTTTGCTTCTTTGGATTGATGCGTGGTTGAAGGCAAGTGTGGGCAATTTGGAGCTTCCATGGATCCTTTTCCAAGTGTGGCTTCATCAAGTGGTATCTAGAGCAAGGTTACCTTCAACTTTGAATCTTCACACCGGTTAGTTGAGTCTTGTTTTTCTTTTGAGTTCTTCCACCGATTGAATCTTGTGTCTTCTTCTTTGAGTAGCTTATTTGAGTTCCTTGAGTTGTCTCATTAGTAGTTTTGAGTTTGGAGCATATTTTTCTTCTTATAGTTACTGCATTAGGCCGTAGCGTCATCTTGATATGTTCCATCATTTTCTTTGAATACATGATTGAATAGCTTGCAAATTTTGACTCCATAATCTTTCATGAATTTTGCTCTTGCAAGTTTTTAATTCATGTATGTCATTAGGATTTTGTTTAGCCGTGTTTTCCACTGTATTGTGAGGCATAATTACTGGTTTTGTACTGCACTTTAATCTTCCACACGCATAGTACATGATTTCTAAGTGCTAGGAACATCTACTAGTATATGCTTACATGATTTTGAATTTTTAGTAATTTTAGATTGCTATTTGTTTTGAAATTTTGAGTAGACTTTGTAATTGCTATGATAAGCTAGGATTTGAACCTAGAAGAGGCTTTTAGTTCCTTAGAGGTTTCGGTCCAGCCATACAATTACAAAAGAAAAGAATCAAAATCAAAAGAAAGAAAAGAGAAGAGAAAGAAAAACAAGTGAAAAGAAAAACAAGTAGTGAAGAGTAGTGGCTATAAAACAAAAAGCACAATTAGAGAGCCATAGAAAGTGAAAAGAAAAGAGAGAGTACTGCAACATAAGAGCAAAAGAAAGTGAAAAAGAAAAGAGTTACACAAAAGAAACACCATTGGACCTAGGAAAGAGCCTACACATTCTAGTTGAAATTCTAGTTTTGAGCTTCCTAGTGAATTGTGTATCTTTTGGTTCTTTACATGTAATTTTCTTTTTCTCCACTGCACTGCACTTTGCTGGACATATTATTGTACTGAACATAAAGGCATTTAATTGAATTTTGCATGAGAAGCATGATAGCTAGCAAAGTATAGAAACTAGGCAAAATCGGTCTCTAATATTTTGCTGATTTTTCTGAAATCGGTTTCTAATTTCGGTTTCTAAGTGGTTTGAAGTGCTTGCTGTCCAGTTTTGATTACCTCATGATATGCCTCTGTTTTGACATGTTTCCTTGGGCTTTTATATGATATTTTGCTGCCCTATTATGTGCCAATGTCTCATTAAATTTTCTCCACAATTTGAGTAGCCATTCATTTCATTTTGAGCTTTTATTGCTTGTCTCCTTTGGATTCTTTGGTTTTGTCTTAGAGTCTCTTGTCTTTATTGACCTCTTAAGCCTAGTTAGGTGCTGTTCCTCTTTCATAATGGTATGCTAAGAACCTTGATAATTGATTAGAGGATAATCCCTACTAGAACATAGAGAAAGAGTGGTAAAAGGCAAGAGAGCATCCTCATAAAAAGAGCCTTGATTTGAGTGATACACGAGTGTGAGTGGATACACTTAGAGAGTGTTGAAAGGTTTATTGCTTTCCTTATTTTCTTGTATACTAACTCTTTCTTGCAGCCATGGCAAGTCCATCTAGTGTTGGACAAGACTTGTCACCTAGGACACTAAATATTTTGAACTTGGTGATGGAGAAAATGGATGCTAAATTGAGGGAGAGTGAGGAAAGAATGAGGAGGGAGAACCGAGGGGAGAAAGATCTTTGAATAATGAGGGGGATAGGAGAGAAAGGATGAGTGGAAATAGGAGAAGACATGACGATGAAGGAGAAAGGAGAAGTAGTAGGGAAAGGGAACCTAAAACCTCCATTGGAAGTGATGAAGGAATTCCTTTTAGAGAACCTTTTCCTAGGAATGAACCTTTTTACCATACTAGGAGGAATGGGGGAAGGTATGGCCGAGAAGAGGCAAGAGAAAACCGAGAAGGAAGGAGGAACCATTGGGAGGAGGAAGATAGGTTTGATGAGAGGTTTGTGAAGATCACCATACCTAAGTTCAATGGTAGTGGAGGACCCGAAGCATACCTAGATTGGGCCATGAAAGTGGACCAAATTTTCGCAAGCTATCCCTTGTTGAGTGAAGAGAAAAAGCTACACCTAGTGACCCTAGAATTTGAAGACTATGCCATGATTTGGTGGAATCAACATGATAGGGGCTACGGTTGCATTAGGCCAAGAGTGACCACATGGGAAGCCTTGAAGCATGCCTTGAGAGAGCGTTTTTTGTACCACCCACATACCTAAGGGATCTACACAACAAATTACAAAGATTGTATCAAGGGAATAGAAGTGTTCAAGAATACTTCAAGGACCTTGAAATCACCATGCTAAGAGCACACATAGAGGAGAGTTTGGAGTCTACTTTGGCAAGGTTTGTGAATGGGTTGAACCGAGAAATCCAAGATGTGTTGGAGTTGCAAAGGTACTCCCACATTGAAGAGGCCATACACCTAGCCGAGAGAATTGAGTCACAACTTAAGAGAAGGCAAGCAAAAAGGGTGTCCACGCCAAACACTTCTTCTTGGAAAGGAAAGGAAAACAAGGAACCATCTTCCAAGCCTAAAGGGAGAGATAGCCGAGACTCCACCAAGCCTAAAGAGGTAGTTTCTCAACCTAATCCCTTGAGATCAAGTAACATAAAATGTTTCAAGTGTTTAGGGAAGGGCCACATTGCATCTCAATGTCCTAACAAAAGGACAATGGTCACAAGAGGAGGAGAAACTATAAGTGAATCTTCACAAGGATCTTCAAGTGAAAAGGAAGAAGAAAAGGAAGCATCCATCCATAGTGAAGAAGCCGAAGAGGGTGACTTGCTTATGGTAAGGAGACTCCTTAAATTGAACCTTGCAATTGATGACACACAAAGGGAAAACATTTTCCATACAAGGTGCAAGGTAAAGGGTAATGTATGTTCCTTAATCATTGATGGAGGTTCTTGTACAAATGTTGTAAGTGAGGGTCTTGTAGCTAAACTTGAATTGCCTACTATTACTCATGTTAGACCTTATAAATTACAATGGCTTAGTGAAAATGGTGAAATAAAGGTTAATAGACAATGCATGATAGACTTTTCTATAGGAAAATATGTTGATAGTGTTTTGTGTGATGTAGTTCCAATGGAAGCTACTCATTTACTCCTAGGTAGACCATGGCAATATGATAGAAATGTGATTCATGATGGTCTTGCTAACACTTTCTTGTTTTCTTTTGAAGGTAGAAAAGTTTTACTAAAACCTTTGTCACCAAAGGAGGTATGTGAGGACCAAGTCAAGTTAAGACTTAGGAGGTCCCAAGAGCCAAAGAGTGAAGAGGCCGAGAATTCCAAAGCACCCAAAGCCTTGGCCGAGAAGCAAAGCAAAAAGAAAATTGTTTTGAAAAATGATTCAAGTTGTAATAATAATATTAGTCATAGTAAATGTAAAGAGACATTACTTGTTACATGCAATGAAATAAAAAGGGAATACTTAGCTAGGAAATCTATGTTTTTGTGTATGCCTACTCCTTTAACATTGAGCAATGCTTGTGTAGGTGATGACAAGTCCATAGATGAATTACTTGAGGAATTCCAAGATGTCTTTCCTTTGGATCTTCCCCATGGATTGCCACCTCTTAGGGGTATAGAACATCAAATAGATCTCATTCCGGGTTCCCAATTGCCCAACAAACCCGCCTATAGGAGCTCACCAAGTGAAACCAAGGAGATTGAGAAGCAAGTCCAAGACCTCTTGAAGAAAGGATGGGTCAAAGAAAGCCTCTCTCCTTGTGCATCACCTATCATCTTGGTTCCTAAGAAGGAGGGTACGTGGCGAATGTGTACCGATTGTAGAGCAATAAATAATATCACTATTAGATATAGACATCCAATTCCTAGATTAGATGATCTATTAGATGAATTACATGGATCTACTCTATTTTCCAAAATAGATCTCAAAAGCGGTTACCATCAAATTAGAATGAAAGATGGAGATGAATGGAAAACCGCCTTTAAGACTAAATTTGGATTATATGAGTGGCTAGTAATGCCATTTGGATTGTCTAATGCTCCTAGTACATTCATGAGACTCATGAATCATGTGCTAAGGGAGTTCCTAGGTAAATTTGTAGTAGTATATTTTGATGATATTTTAGTATATAGTAGAAGTTTTCAAGAGCATGTAAATAATTTGAAAAGTGTTTTAGAAGTACTTAGGAAAGAAAAATTGTATGCAAATAAGGATAAATGTATCTTTGGGGCCGAAAAAAAGTTGTATTCCTTGGATTCGTTGTAAGCTCAAAGGGAGTGGAAGTAGATGAAGCCAAGATACAAGCTATCAAGGAATGGCCCACACCAACATGTGTAAAGGAGGTAAGGAGTTTTCATGGCTTAGCTAGTTTCTATAGAAGATTTGTAAAGGACTTTAGCACCATAGCTAGTCCATTGAATGAACTTGTAAAAAAGGACATTAAGTTTTCATGGGGGCCTTCTCAAGAAGAAGCCTTCAAGGTGCTCAAACACAAACTCACACACGCACCCATACTTGCTTTACCAAATTTCTCTTTATCATTTGAACTTGAATGTGATGCGTCAAATGTAGGCATAGGTGCGGTTCTCATGCAAGGAGGGCATCCCATAGCTTATTTTAGTGAAAAACTAAAGGGGGGCACCTTAACTACTCTACCTATGATAAAGAATTATATGCTTTAGTAAGGGCTTTACATGTGTGGCAACACTACTTGCTACCTAAAGAGTTTATAGTCCATACGGACCATGAAGCCCTAAAGCATTTGAGAGGGCAAGGAAAATTGAATAAGAGGCATGCCAAATGGGTAGAATACATAGAACAATTTCCTTACATCATCAAGTATAAAAAGGGGTCTAGTAACATAGTTGCCGACGCTCTAAGTAGAAGGCACACTTTGATAAACATGCTTGAGTGTAAGATGTATGGTTTTGACCATATTAAACCTATGTATGCCTTGGATAAGGATTTCGGTCTTGCATGGGAATCAAGTACCAAAGGTGCATTCAAAGACTATTTTAGGCACAATGGATATCTCTTTAAAGGCCAAGCATTGTGTGTACCTAAATCTTCTTTGAGGACTTGTTGGTGGTTGAAACTCATGAGGGAGGTTTGATGGGTCATTTTGGAAGAGATAAGACTTTGGCCATGTTACAAGAGAACTTCTATTGGCCTCATATGAGAGTTCAAGTCGTCAAGCACATCTCTAAATGCATCACTTATAACAAGGCCAAATCTAAAGTCTCCCTAATGGTCTCTAGCAACCCCTTCCGATTGCTTCCTCCCCTTGGATGGATGTATCCATGGATTTCATCCTTGGCCTTCCCAAATCCAAAAGAGGGATGGATAGTATCTTTGTTGTTGTATGTCGTTTCTCAAAAATGGCTCATTTCATAGCTTGCAAGAAAGTTGATGACGCTTCTCATATTGCAAGACTATTCTTTAAGGAAGTAGTGAGGCTCCATGGAGTACCCAAGACCATTGTGAGTGATAGAGATTCAAAATTTCTTGGACACTTTTGGAGGACCCTTTGGAGTTGTCTTGGAACCAAACTTCTTTTCTCTACAACTTGCCACCCCCAAACGGATGGGCAAACCGAAGTTGTCAATAGAACCTTGGGTCAACTATTGAGAACTTTTGTTGGTGACAAAATAAAGAGTTGGGAAGATTGGCTACCTCATATTGAGTTTGCTTATAATAGGGTTGAACATTCCACTACTAAATTTTCTCCTTTTCAAATTGTTTATGGATTTAACCCACTCACCCCACTTGATCTAGTGGCTTTGCCTATTGAGTTTTCTTGTAATAGGAGCGGTCAAGAGAGGGCTAGAAAGATCCAAGAGCTACACGCTCAAGTAAAGGAGAAAATAGAGAAAAAGAATGAGCAAATAGCAAGAACCTACAACAAACATCACAAAGACATTGAGTTCAAAGTAGGGGATATGGTTTGGCTTCATTTGAGAAAGGAACGGTTTCCTACCTTAAGGAGTTCCAAGCTACTTCCAAGAGGAGATGGACCCTTCAAGATCATAGAAAAATTGGGGGCAAATGCATACAAGCTCGACTTACCAAGTAAGTATGGTGGTAGTAACTCTTTCAATATAAACCGATCTTTCTTTATGTGATGTAGGTGCAAATGATGACCTCAACTTGGGGACAAGTTCAAGCCAAGAAGGAGGGTTTGATGTAGGAACATCTAGAAGAGTTACTAGAAGCATGCAAAGGAAGCTAGAAGAGGAGGTGGGAAGACTCCAAGCACAAGAAGATAGTATAGGACCTAGTACTTGTAGTTTACTTGTAAATTCTTTTGAAACATAACTAAGTCTTATGTTGTAATAGCTTTAGGGAATACTTGGGCTTAAGCCCATGGGTTTTCATAGGCCCAAGGCCTAAGGCTCCATCTAATCCTACGCATGCCACACTCCTAAGTCAAGCCACACAAGAATTTAAAAATCGAATAAAATCATTTTTTGTTCTAAAAACTTGTGAGAGCTTGAAAACCTTCTTAAACAAGGAGGGAGCCTTTTAATTAAGCTTTGGATCCATGCCTAAGCTTAATCAAAGATCTCCACCCTTGATTAAGAAAGGTAGAGGATTGATGACATGGCACATCACATGGTCTTAAGGAGGAGACAAGAAGGAGACAAGGAGGGGACAAGACCATGTGAAGGCCATGTGCTTCCTAACAACCAACTAACCACTTGGGTTACTTGGCTTGCAAGGAAGCTCCACGGATTGGTTGAGCCCTAACCGTGATTAGTGGCTCCCAACCGTGGTTAAAGGCTACTTAGCTTGCAAGGCAAGCTAAGATTACTTGGAGCCCAAGCTTTTGCAACCTATAAATACCCTAAGCTTCTCCTTTGTAAAGAACTTTTGATAAATGAAAATAGCTTCTAGCTTTTGAGAGAATTTTCTCTTGTTCCCTTAGGGAAGACCTTGAATCTTATCAATGGCTTCTTCAACCATTGTGGCGGTTCCTCCTAGGCTTATAGGAGTTCTTCTCCTTGGCGCCATCTTCATTCCTTTCTAATCCATTTTCTACTTTGATTTCTTGAACCTAAAACCACAAACACCTAAACCGAACCATTTCTTCTTTGCTTCTTTGGATTGATGCGTGGTTGAAGGCAAGTGTGGGCAATTTGGAGCTTCCATGGATCCTTTTCCAAGTGTGGCTTCATCAACCTTTCATGCATAGAAGGTATTTTGGAGAGGAGGAGCAAAGAGGTTGGGAAGCCAATACTAAGATTACTCTTCCAAAGTACTTAGGAGAAGGAGGAGCCGAAGGCTTACTTGATTGGATCATGAAGGTTGACCAAGTATTTTCTTGCAACCCTACCTTGAGTAAGGAGAAGAGACTTAACCTTGCCATACTAGAGTTTGAGGGATATGCTTTGGTATGGTGGAACCAAATCCTTATAGATGCCGACAAGAGGAGGAGACCTTCCATCATCTCTTGGACATAATTGAAAGATGCTCTTAGAGGAAGGTTCATTCCTAAATCCTATGTGAGGGATTTGCATGTTAAGTTGCAAAGGTTGACACAAGGAGGAAGAAGTGTGCAAGAATATTACAAAGATCTTGAGCTTACTATGATGAGGGCCGATTGCCAAGAAGAGAAGGAAGCTACCTTAGCAAGGTTCACCCATGGATTGAATAGGGAGATCCAAGATGTCTTGGAACTTCAAAGCTATAAGACCTTGGAAGAAGCTATCCATAAGGCCGAGAAGATAGAAGCCCAAATGAAGAGAAAGTTCACCATGAAGAAGTCCTACACCAGTGGTTCTTCAAGTTGGAAAGAAAGGCAAAAGAAGGAGGGTTCATTCAAACCTTCTTCCAAGTTTGGCCGAGAAGACAAGGGTAAGGATGTTCCTAAACTAAATTCTAAACCATCTAACATCAAGTGTTTTAAATGTTTAGGACTTGGACACATTGCTTCTCAATGCCCAAACAAGAAGACTATGATAGTGAGGATGGATGGAGGAGTCACAAGTGAGGAGTCTAGCCACTCGTCAAGTGAGCACGAAGGAGAAGGTACAAGTTGATAATTCATTTTATATACATTTTCTTTACCTTGTTTTTGGTTCAATTAGCTTCTATACGTGTCATATATTGATAGTTTATCTTAGATATTGTGTTAGAGGTATATTTTAGTAGTAGTAGTAAATAATAGTTTAAATTCCATAAGTTCTTATGTTTGTATATGGATTCTTGTGCAGTACACCTATAGCTTTGAGGATTGAAGAAGAGATTAGCAGCAAGGATGGACCCAATTCAAGAACCTAGAGTGAACCATGGTGCAAGGAATCACCCAGCAGCTGTCATGGGGCGCCCTGGCGCACTAGGTGGCGCATTCCATGCCAACTTGCTGGAATTTTACGCCCTGGCGCACTAGGTGGCGCAAATGATGCCAAGCTGCTGGAATTTTACGCCCTGGCGCACTAGGTGGCGCAAATGATGCCAAGTCATTGGAATTTTACGCCCGGCGCGATTCTCGTTAGTAGGGTGGCGCGTTTCGCTGCTATAAAGTATAAGTGTGTGAGGCGCGAAATTGAACAACTCTTCATAATTCTATTTTCCACTTTCGTAGCTTCTCTTGTACTCGAGAGTTGTGCGATTGTGCAACTCTCTCGCTCTCGTTCTTCTCTCTTCTTGTTCTCTTCTCTTTTCCATTCTTGAATCTCTTGTATTGAACTTCTGCACAAACATTGAACACTTCGCAATTGAATTCAGTTCCACGCTTCTTGCCTCTTCAATGTGGTTTCAATTACAATTACATGCAATTCTTCTATTCTTCGTTGATTCAGGTTTTCGTTAATTGTGTGCTTTGGTTCAAAATTCTCTTATGCTTTTGTTTTCTCAATTGAATTTAATTTTTGATTTCCAATTCCTCCACTCTTCAATTCTGTTTTACCTTGCAATTACGTGTATAATTTTACTGTTGATTGATTAGGTTTTCTCTTCACACTTTATGCTTTTACACTTTGTTCCTTTCACAATTTAAAAGTATTGTTCGTTATTTTCTGTTACTGTTCGTTATTACATTTTTGCATTGATTTCCTCTTGATTCATCATTTCAATTCACATCTTGATTGTTCTGTTCTGTTCTTACTTGTTTCTTGTTGTTTCTCTATTCTCCTTTCAACTCCAGATTTTCTTGCGTTTATGCATTGTTCCTTTCTTGCGTTTATATCTTATTACTTCACGTTACAGTTCTCTGCTCTGTTCTTTGTCTTCAACTGTTCATTTTGTCTTGCAAGTTCAATTCCTTTTAGTTTTACTCAACTACTCCATGAAAATCCCCCTCTCTTCTGTGAATAATTCTGAGTTAAATAGATACATGTCTTCTGAGAGATGACCTAGGTTGATTCCTCTATATTACAAATCTAATTGGGGATAAATCTAGCTTTTGATAGTCATTCGACAGTGGTTATCACAAGTGAGCACTCAAGTGAAGAGTTGGCCGAAGAAGGTGATCTCCTCATGGTGATAAGGATGCTAGGAAGTGCCTACCATGAGCTAGATGACACTCAAAGAGAAAACATCTTCCACACAAGATGTAACATCCAAGGGAAGGTTTTCTCTTTAATTATAGATAGTGGTAGTTGCACAAATGTGGTGAGCACAAGATTAGTAGAAAAACTTGATTTGAAAACATCTCCACACCCTAAACTATATAAGTTACAATGGCTTAGTGAGAAAGGTGAATTAGAAGTTGATAGACAAGCTCTAGTCGCTTTTACCATAGGGAAATATAGTGATGAAATTTTATGTGATGTAGTTCCTATGGAGGCCACTCATATGCTACTAGGTAGGCCTTGGCAATATGATAGGCATGCCTTACATGATGGTGTAGCTAACACTTATGTATTTTCTCATGTTGGCCGTAAGGTACACCTCAAGCCATTGTCACCAAGGGATGTTATTGAAGATCAAGTAAAAATGAAAATGAAAAGAGATGAAGAGAAGAAAGCTTTGGCCGAGAGTCCCAAGGCCAATCATAAACCTAAGGGCTCGGCCGAGAGCTCCAAGAAACCGTCCAAGCTTGCTATTACAAGCCCTAAGCCTAAAAGCAAGAAAAATAATGCCAAGAGTAGTGAAGCTACTAAGGGGAGTTTCTTGATTGAGAGAGGAGAGGTTAAGAGGGAATTCCTAGCTAGGAAGTCTATGTACTTATGTTTACCTTCACCTTTAATTTTGAGTGCTACTTGTATAGGTGATCAAGGTGCCTTAGATGACTTGCTAGAAGAGTTTAGAGATGTATTCCCCAAAGAAATACCTCACGGCCTACCACCATTGAGAGGGATAGAGCACCAAATTGACCTTATTTCAGGTGCACCTCTTCCCAATAGGCCAACCTATAGGACCTCACCTTAAAAAACACATGAGATAGAGAGGCAAGTGCAAGATCTACTTAGCAAGGGTTGGGTAAAAGAGAGCTTGTCTCCATGTGCCTCACCCGTGATACTTGTTCCTAAGAAGGAGGGAACATGGCGCATGTGCACGGATTGTAGGGCAATTAATAACATCACCATAAGGTATCGCCATCCCATCCCTAGACTTGATGACCTTCTAGATGAGTTGCATGGTTCCACTATTTTTAGTAAAATAGATCTTAAGAGTGGATACCATCAAATTAGGATGAAAGAAGGGGATGAATGGAAGACGGCCTTCAAAACTAAATTTGGTTTGTATGAATGGCTTGTGATGCCTTTTGGATTGTCCAATGCACCTAGTACCTTCATGAGGTTGATGAATCATGTCTTAAGAGATTTCATTGGGAAGTTTGTTGTAGTATATTTTGATGATATTCTTGTATATAGCAAATCTTTTCATGAACATTTAGATCATTTGAGGCATGTTTTAATAGCTCTTAGGACACAAACCTTGTATGCTAACAAAGATAAATGCACATTTGCCACGGATAGTGTTGTGTTTCTTGGTTTTGTTGTGAGTTCTCTAGGTGTACAAGTGGATGAAGCAAAAGTGAAAGCTATAAAGGATTGGCCGACCCCTACAAATGTGAAGGAAGTGACAAGCTTCCATGGCTTGGCAAGTTTCTATAGGCGGTTTGTCAAGGATTTTAGTACCATTGCTTCACCATTGAATGAGCTAGTTAAGAGGGAAGTACCATTTCTTTGGGAAGAACCTCAAGAACTTGCATTTAATTTACTTAAGGATAAGCTTTCTAATGCTCCTATCTTGTCTCTACCTAATTTTTCACTAACTTTTGAGCTTGAATGTGATGCCTCAAATTTAGGTGTTGGTGCGGTTTTGATTCAAGAAGGCCATCCAATTGCTTATTTTAGTGAGAAATTGAAGGGAGCACAATTGAACTACTCCACCTATGACAAAGAGTTATATGCATTGGTGAGATCATTCCAAACTTGGCAACATTATTTGCTTCCCAAGGACTTCATTGTGCATTCGGATCATGAAGCCTTGAAGTACCTCAAGAGCCAAGGGAAACTCAACAAGAGACATGCTAGGTGGGTGGAGTTCATTGAGACTTTTCCTTACATCATCAAGCATAAGAAAGGAGCCACAAATATTGTAGCCGATGCTTTAAGTAGGAGGTATACCCTTCTTTCTTTGCTTGAGTCTAAATTAATTGGTTTTGAACATGTGAAGACTTTGTATGCTATGGACAATGATTTCGGCCTCATGTACCATGAGTGTACCTGTTGGACTTAAAGCTTGAAGATGCGTTTGTTCTTCTCTTAGTGTTTTGATTTTGATGTTATGGAATTGTGGTTTCTCTTAGATGAAATGTAATTAAGTTCTTTCTATGTATTGTGTGTTGAGCTTAGGCATGTTTGTGTTTGATTCCTTGTTTGGATAACTCAGGGATTTTTTGCTATCTTGTGTGTGATTACTCATTTGACAAATGGTTGATTTCCTTTTCTTAAAACAAGTCTTGAAAAACCTTTGGGAACCAATTGAGGTAATAGATTGCCAACAAGAGGTAATCAACTACCAAACAATAGGTAACAAAGTGTGGAAATCCATTTGTTCACTGAAGTAATCGATTACCAACAATAGGTAATCGATTACCATGCTCAAAAATCACTCAAGATTGCATTCTTCACTGAGGTAATCGATTACCCTCCCTAGGTAATCGATTACCAAGTCCTCCCTCTCTGGAGTAATCGATTACCCTCCCCTGGTAATCGATTACCTGAGTTTTCCTCATTGGGGTAATCGATTACCCTCCCCTGGTAATCGATTACCTGTGTTGTGCTCTCTTGGGTAATCGATTACCCTCCCCTGGTAATCGATTACCACGTTCAAAAATGCACCCAAAACTGCTGCAACGGCTATTTTAATCGATTACCCACTTCTTGTAATCGATTATCTTGACCGTTGAGCCCTCAGTTTGCCAAAAACAAGCTTCAAACTTCATCTTTAAAAGGCTCTTTGATGCAAATCTTGGTAGAACTCTTGGAACTAATTCTTTTGAACATATTCTTACACTTTCATATGCTCTGAAATCAGAGTTTATCATATCTTTCCAAGAAACTCAAAGAGAACTTGTAGAGCTGATTTTGTTTTCCAAAGAAAAGGCAAACCTGTTGTATTTCTCTGTTTGGGTGGCATTCTTTGTGCATTCTTTGTGATCAGACCAACACATCAGGTGTATTCTAAACTGATCTTTACTTGTTTCTTTGTTTACTGAGTTGTTGCTCTAGGAGAGAGGTCTCTCTGGATAGAGTAAGTGTATTTGAGAAGTGTTTTCTCAAAGGTTTGATCTTGGGTGTTCCAAGATCAGGGAAGAACTGTTCTTTAGATTGAAAAACAGGTTTTGGGTGTTTTGATTTCGTTTTTGTGTTGCTTGTTGCAGAGTGAATGTAAAAGAACACAAAAGGGATCATTTGATAGTGGAAATCCAATCGCAACAGTTGTTGGGTTGGGACTGGACGTAGGCAGTTGGCCGAACCAGTATAGATCACTGTGCACTCTTCTCTTCCTTATCCTCTTTACAGTTTTCCTTATATTGCTATTATCATTGGCTAAATTCTGCAGTATATTTGGTAACTGTATTGATAATCAACTTAGTAATTGATATGGTAATTGAATCAGTAATAGAATCAGTAATTGAATCGGTAATTGATACGGTAATTGATAAGTGAATCTAGAACCGATTTGTTTGAATTCGAAAGGAATTAGAATCTTGTGAAATTTGGCTAAAATTGAACAAGAATCTATTCACCCCCCTCTAGATTCATACACAGGGACCAACAATTGGTATCAGAGCTACTTCTAGTAAGTTGCTCTAGAATTTGATCCATAATGGCCAGTAATCAATTACCATTTGCTGAAGGTGCCTCTATTAATAGACCTCCTCTGTTTTGCGGTGATAACTATCCTTTTTGGAAAGTTAGGATGAAAATTTTTATGGAGTCTATTCATAGAAGTATTTGGCAAGCAGTTATAACTGATTTCAAAATCCCCACATATATAGTTGATGGAAATGAATTAGAAAAACCATTTGAGAAGTGGGAACCAGAAGAAATTAGGAGAGCAGAAAATGATGCTAAAGCTTTAAATATTATACATTCTACTTTAAACTCTGATGAATTTTTTAGAATTTCAGCTTGTAACACAGCCAAAGAAGCATGGGATCTAATAAGGGTCACACATGAAGGTACCATTGTGAAGCGAAGGGCAAGGAAGAATACCTTGATCCAAGAGTACGAAACATTTAGAATGGCACAAGGCGAGTCTATAATGGATATGCAGAAACGGTTCACACACATTGTGAATCATCTAAAAGGACTCAAAAAAGTCTTCGTTGAAGAAGAAGTAAATGTGAAGGTACTAAAGTCATTGAGCAGAAAATGGCGACCAACAGTCACAGCAATCACCGAATCAAAGAACTTAGCACTGATGACCAGTGCAGAGTTATTTGGTAAGTTGAGGGAATATGAAATGGATATGTCTCGTATTGCTGATGAACAGAAAGATAAGAAAGCCAAAGGCTTAGCACTCAAGATGGAAGACACAGCAAGTGAGAGCGACTCATCATGCTGTGGAAGTGAATCTGAGCAAGAAAATATGAATCTCATGGTGAGAAAATTCAAAAAGTTCATGAGGAAGAACAATGACAAAAGGAGATTCAATAATTCAAGAAAAGGCTTCAAGAGGAATGAAGGTTCGTCTTCAAAGGTCACGTGTTATGAGTGTGGAAAGATGGGTCACTACAAATCGGAGTGTCCCAACATGAAGAAAAAATAACAAGAAGAACCTAGAAGAGTAGAACATGAGGAAAGGCCCAAGAAAGATAAATTCCGCAAGAAAAAGGCCTACATCGCTTGGGAAGAAAATGACTCCTCATCCTCTAGTGAGAGTGACAATGAAGAAGCAAATTTGTGTCTCATGGCAAAACCAACTTCAGATGATGAGGTAAGTGATTCCGATTCATCTGTACAAGATTATGATGAGTTATATAATGCTTTTTGTGAACTCTTCAAAGAAGCTGAAAGAATAGAAAAATTGAACAAAGTTTTGAAAAACAATATTTCTGATTTAGAAAATGATATTTCTGTTTTAAAAACTAATGTTCAAAATCTGGAAAAAGAAAATAATGCCTTGAAACTACCTTGTTCAAAGTGTAAGTCTTTTAATGCCTCTTTGAGAAAGAATAATGTGAAGTTCTCTGCATTTAAACAAACCAGAAATAATAGAACTTTCTCATGTAGTTATTGTATGAAACCTGGACATAACTCTTACAACTGCATGATTAAAAAGAAAGGTATACATAGTGGATTGTTTAAATGGATTAGGAAAGATTATCACAATTCTAACATGCATGGACCCAACAAAGTTTGGGTACCAAAATCAAAGTGATATCTTATTCTGTGTAGGTGTGCTTGAGAGCCAAACACTCAACTTGGTATTTGGATAGTGGCTGCTCAAGACATATGACCGGAGACAAGAGCAATTTTATCTCCTTCAAATCCAAAGAATCTCGTTCAAGTATATGGAGATAATAACAAAGGGAAAATTCTGGGTATTGGTGCTGTTGGAGACAAATCCAATCCTGTCATTGAAGATGTACTGCTTGTGGAAGGTTTGAGATACAATCTTCTGAGTATTAGCCAACTCTGTGACAAAGGTTATCATGTGTCATTTGATCAAGGAAGCTGCAAAATCAGTAGCAGTGAATCAAATGAGGTATTAATGGTTGGTAAGAGACATGGTAACATCTACATCCTTGAACTTAATCATTCATCATCATATCATGCATGCCTTACATCAAATGATGATATATCTTGGCTTTGGCATAGACGCATAGCACATATTGATGTTCATCAACTTAATAGACTGTCATCTAAAAACTTAGTGGAAGGGTTACCTAACTTAAAGTTCAATAGAGAAGGTCTATGTGATGCATGTCAAAAGGGCAAGCAGTCTAGAAACTCTTTTAAATCTAAAAATATTGTTTCAACTTCTAGACCACTTGAGCTATTGCACATGGATTTGTTTGGACCCTCTAGAACTGCTAGTTTAGGTGGAAACCTATATGGACTAGTTTTAGTAGATGACTACTCTAGATTTACTTGGGTTGCATTTATACCAAGTAAAGACAATGCCTTCAAAGTTTTCAAAGTTATTGCCAAAAGGATACAAAACGAAAAAGATTTGAAAATTAAGTCCATTAGGAGTGATCATGGAGGTGAATTTGAAAATGAATCTTTTGAAAAGTTTTGTGAAAAATATGGAATTAATCACAACTTTTCCGCACCAAGAACTCCACAACAAAACGAAGTTGTTGAGAGGAAAAATAGATCTTTAGTAGAACTAGCTAGAACGATGTTAAATGAAAATGATTTGCCAAAATATTTTTGGGCTGAAGCAGTTTCCACTGCTTGCTATGTTTTAAATAGAATTGTGATTCGTCCTATTTTAAAGAAAACCCCCTATGAACTCTATAAGGACAAAAAGCCTAATATTTCTCAATTTAAAGTATTTGGCTGCAAATGTTTTGTTCTGAATAATGGCAAAGAACCCCTTGGTAAGTTTGATGCCAAGGCGGATGAGGCAATTTTTATTGGGTATTCATCAACTAGTAAATCATATAGAGTTTATAATAAAAAAGAAGAATGTGCATTGAGGAATCTGGCATGTAAAGTTTGATGAATCTAACAATCCCCAAAAGGGAAGTGTTCTTGTTGATGATGATGAAAGTACAGGTGAAGACAACAGTAGCAAACCTCAAGAACAGCAAGATCCACCAACCATTTCTCATGAACAGCCAAAAGAATGGAGGAAACCAAGAGACTTATCTCTTGACAACATCATTGGTGACATCCATAAGGTAGTATCTACTAGATCTTCCTATAATATGTTCTGTGATGATTATGCATTTGTATCTCAATTTGAACCCTCTTGTGTTGATGATGCTATTAATGATGAATTTTGGATGAATGCTATGCATGAGGAGTTGAATCAATTTAAAAGGAATGATGTTTGGGAATTAGTTCCTTTTAATAGAGATATGAATATAATTGGAACAAAATGGGTGTTTAAGAATAAGTTAGATGAGAATGGAATTGTGGTTAGGAATAAGGCTAGACTAGTAGCAAAGGGTTATAACCAACAAGAAGGAATAGATTTTGGTGAAACATATGCCCTGTTGCTAGATTAGAAGTTGTGAGGTTTTTACGTGCTTTTGCACAGTATTCATGATTTTAAACTGTATCAAATGGATGTTAAAAGTGCATTTTTAAATGGCTATATCAATGAGGAAGTTTTTGTTTCACAACCTCCTGGATTTACTGACTTTAGTTACCCTGAACATGTATATAAACTTAAGAAGGCCCTCTATGGTCTTAAGCAAGCCCCTAGACAATGGTATGAAAGATTAAGTACATTCTTTTGTCAAAAGGGTATCACAGAGGAAATGTTGACAAGACTCTCTTTATTAGAAAGAAGTCTAACTGCATTTTATTGGTTCAAGTGTATGTTGATGATATTATTTTTGGATCAACCAATAAATCTCTGTGTGAAGAATTTGTGGCAAGCATGAAGGGTGAGTTTGATATGTCCATGATGGGAGAACTCAAATTCTTCCTAGGACTACAAGTCAAACAACTAAAGGAAGGAATCTTCATTCATCAAGCAAAATACACTAAGGAATTACTGAAGAAATTTGACATGGAGAGTTGTAAAATCTCTAATATCCCTATGTCAACTAATCTCTATTTAGATAATGATGCCGCTGGATTAGGAGTAGACCAAACCAAATATAGAGGGATCATTGGATCACTTTTATATCTTACAGCAAGCAGACCTGACATAATGTTCAGTGTTTGTGTTTGTGCAAGATTTCAATCTGCACCTAAACAATCACACATGAATGCTATAAAGAGAATTTTGAAATACCTTAAAGGAACTACAAACTGTGGTTTGTGGTATCCTAAGGGAACATCCCCTAGTTTGGTAGGTTTTAGTGATGCAGATTTTGCTGGATGCAAAACTGATAGAAAAAGCACAAGTGGAGTATGTCATTTGTTTGGAGAATGCTTAGTCTCTTGGTATAGCAAGAAACAAGCATGTGTTGCTCTATCAACAGCTGAGGCAGAGTATGTAGCTGCTGGTAGCTGCTGTGCTCAAACCATTTGGTTGAAGCAACAACTTGAGGATTTTGGACTAAAGCTTGATCACATTCCTATCAAATGTGACAACACAAGTGCAATTAGTATCACTAAGAACCCGGTCTTACACTCAAGAAAAAAGCATATAGAAGTGCGTCATCATTTCATAAGAGATCATGTTGAGAAAGGAGATTGTGTAGTAGAGTTCATTGATACAGAGAATCAACTCGCGGATATCTTCACAAAACCTTTACCAAAAGAGAGATTTTTTAAACTTAGAACCAATCTTGGTATACTAAGTGAAGAACATCTCTCATGAAATCCCTAAATATAGAAAGATGAATCATTCATTATGCTTGAACAAAGTATGAATTCATTACATAACATGATCATGACCAATTCTGTGCCAAAACATGTAAAATTTCAAGTTTTTGTGAATTTTTCTGTGGTGTAATCGATTACCAGCTTTGGGTAATCGATTACCACAAGTGAAGTCTCTGATGTAATCGATTACCATACATAGGTAATCGATTACCAATGTGAGGATCTCTGATGTAATCGATTACCATACATGGGTAATCGATTACCAAGGTTGGGGTCTCTGATGTAATCGATTACCACAACTGGGTAATCGATTACCATGGGTTCAAAGTTCACATTTTGGGTTATTGCTATAAGCAGTAATCGATTACCACGACAGGGTAATCGATTACCTTCGTTCCTGAACAGGTTTTTCTCTGCAAAATCTTGGTTCTGGGCTTGATCTTTTGAGTTTCCCTTGAGCCCAATACCTAGATTCAATGTATCTAGTCCCTATTGTGAACTTATTAGAAGCTATTTTTAGGATTAGGGTTCATTCTCACAAAACCTAGATCTGAAAAACCCATCCTCTCTCTAAAACTTAAGAACCCCCTTCTTCATCTTCAACCCTCATTCTCACTTTCACCATTAACAATGGAAGGACAAGGCAGCGGAAAGAGAGTCAAGTCCATTGGTCACAAGCCTCGCCCAAATGTTCCAAAGAAAGGAGAATCTTCTAAGAGGAAAGCACCCGCTACACGAGGAGAAGGCATGGCTCGTTCCCACAATCCATGGTTCACATCTGAAGAACAAGAATCTCGGTTCTTTAGAGATTTTGCAAATAGGGAACTTGTTCCCTCAAAAATTTTGGATTTTAACTGGTTGGGGAATCAAGGATTCACTTTTCAGACTCTTCTCCGAGATCAGAATTTGGAGAAGTTTGTTGGGTTGAAGGGTCATATCTACCCTGACTTGGTGAGGGTCTTTTACTCAAATCTCACAAAGGATCAAATCAATGGAACAATATCCTCTGAGGTAAAAGGTAAATCCATAGTCATAGATTCTAATATTTTCTTTCAATTTGCTGGATTTACAAATGAGGGTATGACCCCTTCTGTTGAGAATCTGAGATATGAAGGGTTTGACCTTCAAAGGGATTCTTTCTATATGAGTCTGCTGAAGAATCCTGAAGGATGGGAAGCTCGAAAGGCAAAGCACGGAGAAGTCAAGGAAGGAAGGTGACTTACAATATCGGTGGTCCGAACGCCGATGACCGTCTCCTTCATTACACCATTGTGTGGATTTTGGTTACTTAAGGTACAAACCATGCCCATTACATGAGGAAGACATGGTTTTAATGGCAGCTTTGAAGAATGGTCTTCAAGTTGACTGGGCTGAAGTAGTGATGGATAACATGGTTAAGGCAAGAAGACTGCTTGAATACAAATGCCCCTATGCTTTGTTTGTTTCACGTCTGCTTGAGCACTTTCAAGTAGATGTCTCAAATGAAAACAGAGAGCTTGTAAAAGATATTCATATCGTCAGAGATATGGCATTAAAGAAGATGCGTTTGGTGAAAACGGAAGCTGGCTGGGTTTCAAGAGAAGAAATCCCACAACAACATCAACCAGAGGCTAATCCTCTTGCTGATGATGATGATGATTCAAGAGCTGGGGAGTATATCCCTAAGTCCCGATTTGAGTCCATTATCATTGATAGGCTGGATGAGATTGAAAAACGCATTCAAGAGACGGATGAAGCAAATGAAGAGCGCTTTGAGGAGCTAAAAGAGATGATGGAGTCTCTTCATGCCCTAGGTTTGATACTATGTAGACTTCCATCTGTCTCCTTTTTGCTTATTGATATACCAAATAGGGGGAGAATAGAGAATAAGTTAGAATAGGTTATCCTAGATAGGGGGAGTTTAGAATAGGTTTAGTATTAGCTTTTGAGACTTAACTAAATTGTAATCTTTATTTTAAATGATAATTTGAATTCTAGTTTATTCTATCTCTCTGGTCTTGATCTATGATTATGGCAATTGAATCATATCCTTATCTGTGAATGAATGATTAAAAATTTGATGCTCTGATAAAGATAGTATGTATGATGAATCTGCAATGCATATACTCTATTTTTGGATATTATTAACAATTGCAGGATTCTCAAGAAAATCAACACACATCCTAAGCCTCTAGGAAAACCTTGATTGAAGATTTGGTACATCAAAATCAAAAAGGGGGAGATTGTTGGACTTAAAGCTTGAAGATGCGTTTGTTCTTCTCTTAGTGTTTTGATTTTGATGTTATGGAATTGTGGTTTCTCTTAGATGAAATGTAATTAAGTTCTTTCTATGTATTGTGTGTTGAGCTTAGGCATGTTTGTGTTTGATTCCTTGTTTGGATAACTCAGGGAGTTTTTGCTATCTTGTGTGTGATTACTCATTTGACAAATGGTTGATTTCCTTTTCTTAAAACAAGTCTTGAAAAACCTTTGGGAACCAATTGAGGTAATAGATTGCCAACAAGAGGTAATCAACTACCAAACAATAGGTAACAAAGTGTGGAAATCCATTTGTTCACTGAAGTAATCGATTACCAACAATAGGTAATCGATTACCATGCTCAAAAATCACTCAAGATTGCATTCTTCATCGAGGTAATCGATTACCCTCCCTAGGTAATCGATTACCAAGTCCTCCTTCTTCGAGTAATCGATTACCCTCCCTGGTAATCGATTACCGAGTTTTCCTCATTAATCGTAATCGATTACCCTCCCCGTAATCGTTACACAATTTGTGCTCTCTTGGGTAATCAATTACCCTCCCCTGGTAATCGATTACCGCGTTCAAAAATGCACCCAAAACTGCTGCAACGGCTATTTTAATCGATTACCCACTTCTTGTAATCGATTATCTTGACCGTTGAGCCCTCGGTTGCCAAAAACAAGCTTCAAACTTCATCTTTAAAAGGCTCTTTGATGCAAATCTTGGTAGAACTCTTGGAACTAATTCTTTTGAACATATTCTTACACTTTCATATGCTCTGAAATCAGAGTTTATCATATCTTTCCAAGAAACTCAAAGAGAACTTGTAGAGCTGATTTTGTTTTCCAAAGAAAAGGCAAACCTGTTGTATTTCTCTGTTTGGGTGGCATTCTTTGTGCATTCTTTGTGATCGGACCAACACATCGTGTATTCTAAACTGATCTTTACTTGTTTCTTTGTTTACTGAGTTGTTGCTCTAGGAGAGAGTCTCTCGGATAGAGTAAGTGTATTTGAGAAGTGTTTTCTCAAAGGTTTGATCTTGGGTGTGCCAAGATCAGGGAAGAACTGTTCTTTAGATTGAAGAACAGGTTTTGGGTGTTTTGATTTCGTTTTTGTGTTGCTTGTTGCAGAGTGAATGTAAAAGAACACAAAAGGGATCATTTGATAGTGGAAATCCAATCGCAACAGTTGTTGGGTTGGGACTGGACGTAGGCAGTTGGCCGAACCAGTATAGATCGCTGTGCACTCTTCTCTTCCTTATCCTCTTTACAGTTTTCCTTATATTGCTATTATCATTGACTAAATTCTGCAGTATATTTGGTAACTGTATTGATAATCAACTTAGTAATTGATATGGTAATTGAATCAGTAATAGAATCAGTAATTGAATCGGTAATTGATACGGTAATTGATAAATGAATCTAGAACCGAGTTGTTTGAATTCGAAAGGAATTAGAATCTTGTGAAATTTGGCTAAAATTGAACAAGAATCTATTCACCCCCCCTCTAGATTCATACACAGGGACCAACAGTACCAAGGGTGCTTTTAAGGATTTCTTTAGGTACAAGGATTATCTTTTTAAAGGCAATTGTTTGTGTGTACCTAATTGTTCCTTAAGAGAACTTTTGATATGTGAATCACATGAGGGTGGGATCATGGGACATTTTGGATTAGATAAGACTTTTGCCACTTTACATGAGCACTTCTTTTGGCCTAAAATGAAAGTTCAAGTTTCGAAATTTGTAAGAAGGTGCATCACTTGCAATAAGGCAAAATCTAATCTATCCAACCATGGTCTTTATATGCCTTTACCCGTGCCAACTTCACCTTGGCTAGACATATCCATGGACTTTGTCCTAGGATTGCCTAAGACCAAGAAAGGTGCGGATTCCATCTTTGTTGTGGTATGTAGGTTTTCCAAGATGGCTCATTTCTTACCTTGCCACAAAACGGATGATGCTTCTCATATTGCAACCTTATTCTTCAAGGAAGTGGTAAGACTCCATGGTGTGCCGCAAAGCATTGTAAGTGATAGGGATGCCAAATTCCTTAGCCACTTTTGGAGATCATTATGGGGAAGGTTGGGTACCAAACTCTTATTTTCTACTACTTGCCACCCCCAAACGGATGGCCAAACAGAGGTAGTCAATAGAATACTAGGACAATTGCTTAGGAGTTTTGTAAAAGATAATATTAGAACTTGGGAAGAATGTTTACCACATATAGAGTTTGCTTACAATAGAGTAGCTCACTCTACTACTTCTTTATCCCCTTTTCAAGTTGTATATGGTGTTAATCCTCTAACCCCCATTGATCTTGCTTGTTTACCTCTTGAGATTGTTGATAATAGACAAGGAGTACAGCATGCCGAGAAGATTCAAGAACTTCATGCAAAGGTTAAAGCAAGAATTGAGAAGAAAAATGCACAATATGCCAAGGCTCACAACAAGAACCGAAAGGCCATCGAATTTAACGAAGGGGACTTGGTGTGGTTGCATCTTAGGAAAGAGAGGTTTCCCAACTTGAGGAAATCTAAGTTGCTACCTAGAGGAGATGGACCTTTTAAAATCATTAAGAAATTGGGCCCTAATGCTTATAAACTTGACCTTCCTTTAGATTTTGGTGGAAGTAACTCATTTAAAGTTTGTGATCTTTCACCTTTTGTAGATCTTGAGGAGGATGACAACTTGAGGGCAAGTTGTGTTCAAGAAGGAGGGTTTGATGGAGGTCCATCTACCACAAACATGGAAGTCAATGATTCTAGAAGAATTACAAGGTCAATGCTCAAGAGAATACAAGATGAAGGTCAACAAGTCTTCTTGGTCAACAAACCTTGTAATAGTCTTAGGATCATTTGAACTTGTAAATAGATTAGGAACATTTAATTTTTGGGTCTTGCTTGGTGAATAAGTGCGCGACCTTTATGTGTGTAAATTGAACCAAAGTGTAGGAGTGTTTGTGAGAAAATAGCGTTACAGACGATACCTACAGACGATAGAATTATAGACGATACCACAGACGATAGCGTACAGACTATAGCCTTGAAATGCTTCCAGGGTGGTAATCAATCAAATACCACAGACGATAACATTGGAACACTTCCAGGATAGTAATCAATCATGATAGCCTTGGAATGTTTCCAGAGTGGTAATCGTCGATCGAATACCACGACGATCGCCATAGACGAGTATCACAAGCGCTACAACAGACGATACCTAAGACGCTTCTTCGTCTGATGCTTCATGCTGAACTTTTCTGTCTGAAGATTGTTTCATCTGTATCTTCACATGAGGAACTGTTCCGTCTGATGCACATTAGTCTGATGCCTCAAGCTGAGTTCTTCGTCTGAGGTTTGTTTCGTCTGAACTTTCACAAGTTTTGTCTGAGGCTTGTTTCGTCTGGACTTTCACAAGCTGAGTTCTTTCGTCTGAAGCTTGTTTCGTCTGGACTTTCACAAGCTGAGTTCTTTCGTCTGGACTTTCATCAGCTGAGTTCTTGCGTCTGAAGCTTGTATCGTCTGGTCCTTCACAAGCTATCCCAACTCCCGCTAGTATAAATACACAGCACTTTGAATTGTAAAAGGATCTTTGAATCATTTTTTAACGAATTGAATTTAGCAAGAGCTAATTCTTTGAGAGTGGATTTCTCTCTAAGGTTTCTTGTCGAACCTTGAATCTTATCATGGAAACTCTTCCTTGTGGCGATTCTCCCTTAGGCTTATTGCTTTTGCATGGCGCCATCCTCTTCTAAATCTACTTCGCTTTCATTCTTTCTTCTGAGTCCTTGAGTCGTGAACCTATTTCTTCTAGCTTCCGCCATTGTTGATTCCATTTCGAACTTCCGCCATTGACACACTCGTGGAGCTTCCAATCGAATCGAGACGAACGGTCCAAATACGAACCTCGTTTACAGCGAACTCGTATCAGGTTGGGTGAAGGAGAGTATTTCCCCTTGTGCATCACCCGTAATACTAGTACCTAAGAAAGAGGGAATATGGAGGATGTGCACCGATTGTAGAGCAATCAACAACATTACTATAAGGTATCGCCATCCTATCCCCAGGTTAGATGACTTGTTGGATGAGTTGCATGGTGCTTGTGTATTTTCAAAGATAAATCTTAAGAGTGGTTACCACCAAATTAGAATGAAACAAGGTGATGAGTGGAAAACCACATTTAAGACTAAATTTGGGTTATATGAGTGGCTTGTTATGTCATTTGGCTTATCTAATGCACCTAGTACTTTTATGAGACTCATAAACCATGTGCTAAGGGAGTTCTTAGGAAAGTTTGTGGTTGTCTACTTTGATGATATATTGATATATAGTAAAACTTTTCTTGAACATCTAACACATTTGAAGTGTGTCATGGAAGTGCTTAGGAAGGAACATCTTTATGCCAACAAGAGCAAGTGCACCTTCTCTACCAACAAGGTAGTATTTCTTGGTTTTGTAGTGAGCTCTCAAGGAGTTCAAGTTGATGAAGGAAAGGTAAAAGGTATACAAGAATGGCCTACTCCCACTTGTGTAAAAGATGTTAGGAGTTTCCATGGCTTAGCTAGTTTTTATAGGAGATTTGTTAAAGACTTTAGTACTATTGCATCTCCTTTAAATGAACTTGTTAAGAAAGAAATTTCATTTGTTTGGGGGCCTAAACAAGAAGATGCCTTTCGGTTATTAAAGGAAAAGCTAACTAATGCACCTATTCTTGTTTTACCTAATTTTGATTTGTCATTTGAATTGGAGTGTGATGCTTCCAATGTAGGTGTGGGTGTCGTGTTGATACAAGGAGGTCATCCCCTGGCCTACTATAGTGAAAAGCTCAAAGGTGCACAAGTGAACTACTCAACATATGACAAGGAGAAGTATGCCTTAGTGAGAGCATTCAAAGTGTGGCAACACTATCTCCTACCAAAGGAGTTCATAGTGCATACTGACCATGAGGCTTTGAAGCACTTGAAGGGCCAAGGCAAATTAGGTAAAAGACATGCAAGATGGGTAGAATTCATTAAAACTTTTCCTTACGTCATTAAGCACAAGAAGGGTGCGAATAATGTTGTAGCCGATGCACTTAGTAGAAGATATACTTTGCTTACCATGCTAGAAACTAAGATGTAGGAACTCTTGTTCCATCTTATGGAGTTGCTTCGTCTGTGCTTGCCTCTTCCAAGTTGCTTCGTCTGTGCTTGCATCTTCTAAGTTGATTCCGTCTGTGCTTGCCTCTTCCAAGTTGCTTCGTCTGTGCTTACTTCACCTGAGTTTGTTTCGTCTGATGAAGTAGTTTCGTCTAAGAAGTGAAGTGTTCCGTCTGTGCTTGTTCCATCTTATGGATGAGTGTCGTCTAACGCCAAGAATGAGTGTTTCGTCTGTGTTTACTTCTTCTAAGTTGTTCCGTCTGTACTTGTTTTGTCTGAGTCTCCAGATTGATGTTCTCGTCTGTAGTCAATACAGACGACACCAAAGACAGACGATACCCCAGGACAGACGATACAAAGTCCAAGACAGACGATACAAAGTCCAAGACAGACGATACAAAGTCCAATACAGACGATACCAAGTTCAGACAGACGATACAATAAAGTCCAAAGACAGATGATACCAAAATACCAAGACCAAGACGGACGACACCAAGATACCAAGTTCAAGACAGACGATCCCAAACACAGACGACATGAAGACAGACGATACAACTAGTGCAAATACTGCTTGTTTGTTGGACAAGCGCGCCAGAGCGCGTCTTTCTTAAGTGGGTGGCGCGTTCCACTGCTTCCTTTGCTTTACAAGCGCGCCAAGGCGCGAAATGGTTTAATGAGAGGCGCGTTTCATCGTCTATATAATCATGCTTGGGGCGCCGAAACTCGGAATTATTTTTCGGACTTTTCATAATTCTGTTTTACAGTTTCTTGTGCAAGTTTGAGTTGTGCGATTGCACAATTCTCTCTTCTCTCGTTTCGTTCTTTTCTGTTCTCTCTTCTTCTCATGCTTTCCTTCTTCACTTTCAATCTTCATGTATTCTATTTCTTTTCACAACTCTGGATAATTGGACAAGTGAATTCAATTCTTTGGTTTAGATTCTTCGTCAATTCTGCTATAGATCTCTGGTTCAATTTACATTTACGCTCCATAATTCTGTTCTTGATTGTTTAGGTTTTCACGCTTTATGCTACTGCGTTTGATTTCCTTTCTGCAAATTCTCTTCGCTTAATTCATTAATTCGATTTGCTTAATTCCTTGTTTCGTCTTGCATTTCTCTGCTTTACTTTCAATTTCTAATTCTCTTCGCGTTTATGCTCTTATCTTTTGTTCAATTCACTATTTCATTTACATTTCTCTGCTTTGTCTTTAATTTTCCATTTCATAATTTCAGTTTTGTTTAGTTTTGTTAAACTGTTCAATGAAAATCCCCCTCCTAATAGTGAGCAATTCCGAATTGAATGTATGTATGTCTTCTGAGAGATGACCTAGGTTGATTCCTCTATATTACAAGTTTAGTTGGGGATAAATCTAGCTTTTGATAGTCATTCGACAGTGGTTATCAGTCCACTCCTCAAAGTCAACAAATTGGACAAAAGAAGCCTTGTAATCTTCTTATTAGTTTGTAATTAGTTTAGGCTTAATTTTGTATAAAGCTTGGACCATGTGTTGCTTTGTATTTTCGGCCAAGCTTCCTCCAATTGGACATGTTGACTTTAATTGTCTTGGTCAAAACCTCTTAAGATGGGCTTAAGAGTCTTATGACCTAACTAAGGAAGTGTATTACACTCTCTTAAAAGAGAGTGAGTGGATTAGGAGAGAAAATGAGTGGAATTACCACTAACTTCATTTAAATTTCAACCACTTGATTATGCCATAATCAATGGTGCAAATTTAAGTCAAGTATCTAAATTGTTGACTCTCTTCTAAGAAGGAATTCTAGCCTTAGGATTCACTTCAAATCCAAGGCATGGAATTCCATCTTGCTAATCCATGATCATCACTACTTAGAAGGATCATGAGCCTCTTGATCATTTGTTTTCTAGATCATTCTTTAATTGATCAAGTGAGGGGTGTTTTGCATCACTTGATCAATCCATCAAGGATCAAGGGCCATCTAAAACTCACGACCAAGGCATATAATTTAGCCAATTTGGCACATTGTATTCACTTTGGTCATTTATGAAAAGAGAATTTCTAAGACTAAAGTCTTGAGAAAAGGAGAGAGTTCTCCTAGGGTTTCTTCAAAGAATCTTGAATCTTAACATGGATCCATGATCCAAGTGGTGATTCTTCTACACAAGCTTATTGAACTCATGTTCATGGCGATTTCCATTTCTAAATCACCATTCCATTTTTACTTTTCTTCCCTTTGGTCCTAAACCGAGAATTACCTTGTGTTACCTTGATTTTTGAGCAAATTTCCTTCTTGAGTGAGTGTTGAATGATGGGTGAATGAAGATTGGGGCATTCCTTGTGCTAACCGTGGAGATCACATAAGTTCTTTCATGGGTTTGCATCAAATTTGGTATCAAGAGCTTGTTCTTCACCTAGTTGTTCTTCACTTGTGGTATTGAGTCTGGCTCCTATCTTTTTTATCTCAATTTTTGATTCAATTGAATTTTTTATTTGAGTTTTGTTGTGTGTCTTGGCTGTCCAATGCATAGAGGAGATGTTCTGACACTCATGGTTCATACATGGCCTATTTTACATGCTAGACACATTCTAGTACATAGCCCCCAGGTGTTTGATGAATTTTCTCAATGTGTATTTTGTGTCCTCTTTGCTGGAAATTGATTTCCCTGCATTGTTTTAGGCTTAATTAGTGCTTATATGTTACATCATTACATGATTAGCTCACTATAAGTTCAAGTTACCACTACCATGCATTATCTTACTTGTTAGCAATATTTGACTTGATTACTTGAGTTTTTGAGCCTTGTTATTGGAATGTCCAGCAAATAAAAGCCAAAAGAAAAATATAGAAAAAGCAAAAGAAAAGAAAATAGCAAGAGAAAATACTCAAAGAAAAGATTCAAAGAAAAATTCAAGAAAAGAAGTTTGAAGAAAAATTCAGTGAAAAATAGTAGCTCTTGTTAGTAGTAAATTTTTGGGAAATTGAGTGCAGTACCTTGGTGAATTGAGATCATTATACACCCACAAATTTAGTGTCCAAGCTCAATTAGGCATCATTACTCAATTGGCTCAAGCATCATATTACAAATTGGATCAAATTTGCTAATGGCATGATATTTGAACTTGTAATGTGCTTGCCTTTGCCTAGACATATTTGCCCTGTTTTTGGACCCTTATTTGTGGCTGCCCTGCACCCTAATTTGTGTTTATTTTGTGCCTAAAGATCCCCCAAACCAATCCCTTAAATTTCAAGTCATTTTTAGCCAATTTTCAAGCCTAAGTTGCAGTTTGGCGACGGTTGGGCGGAAATCTGTAACAGTTACGGTTTCCAATTGGTTCATGGTGTTAACTCTTGATTTATTGAATTATGGGCATTTGGTCATTCAATATACATATATTTAAGCTCAACTGGAAGGTTTCATAATTTTCCAAGCTCATTTGGTATACTAAAAAAATTTCATAATTTTGGGCAGATTTGGTGAGGTTCTGTCAATTTTCCAACAAACTTGCATTTGATTCATTCCATTCTTTGAGTTTTTGTTTCAAAGATTTTTGCAGTTTTAAATACTAGTTTTCTCTCATTATTAGGGCAGTAAATATAGTATCCATTATCTTGATCATTAAATTCCATTTTAAGTAGCTAAATTTTTATTCATTGAGTCTTGTTTTGTTGCTTGTCTTCTTCGGAATCTTTGTAGTTTTGTCTAGAGTATTTGTCTTCTAGATCTCCTAGGCTTTGTAGCTGAATTGTTCCTTGATGCAAACCCATGAGGAACTTGTAAAGGATCTTCATGAATAAGCAAAGGGGTGCCCCAATCTTCATTCACCAATGTTCAATCACTCTTAAATAGCGGAATAACTCAATATATAGCAATGATAGCTCATGGTCAACACAAAAGGGGAAGAAAGAAATAAAAAATGGAAGAAGGAAGAAGTGTGGAAAACACCATGGATGAAACACCAAATAAGCTTGGTTGGAGAATCGCCACTTGGATCATGGATCCATGATAAGATTCAAGGTTCTTGGAAGAAATCCTAGGCGAGCTATCTCCTTTTCTCAAGACACAAGTCTTAGAAATTCTATTTCATTAATTTTGACCAAAAGTGAGTACAATGAGAAAGTTGACCAACTAAAACGAAAATGCAATGGGCCTAAGGTTAGAAATTTGAAATATTCTCCACCCTAGGATGAAATAAGTGATCAATGGTGAGATGAGAGACATCCTAGGTTGAGCACACTTTACAATTACAAGGCCCAAATTCAAGTCTAAAACAAATAGATAATTGAAAGAAACTAATAGGCCTAAACAATTAAACAACTCGCTGGAAAATCCCGATAGCATTCCAATGTTAACTTCAAACTCCATTTCCTCCTAGATTAACTCCAAACTAGGCTTTGGTGTCTCATAAATTTTGTAGCCCTTTAAGTCAGCTTTAAAATGCCACCAAGACGAACTAATTTGGAGTTTTGTAGCCCACATTACGCTCGAAATACTGAACTTGGTCAGCACCCCGCTGGAACATCTTGGCAGTATCCAAACGTTACTTTCAAGCCCAATTTACTCCTAGATGCAGTTAGAACTGGACTTTTGTGTCTCCATAGCTTTTGTAACCCTTTAAGTCAGATTTAGAAAGACACAAAGAATAGCTCAATTGGAGTTGTGTAGCTCCAGTTATGCTCAAAACACTAAACCTTGTTAGGCACCAAAAATAACAACGAATTTATTTCTAGCCCAATTTAAAAGAGTAAGGTCCTCCTTCTTCTTTGACTTTGATTTGGAGAGTTGTTGGGCTTTTAGAGATGGTCCTCCATCAATCCTCTTTCACTTGGAAAAATTGGACATTGATAATTGATAGAGGTTTCTCAAAAAACTTTTTAAGTGAGAGTTGAGAGGAAAAAGGCTAGAGTACACATCATAAAAAAAGCCTCTAAGAGTGTAAACAAGAGTGTTGAGTGAAACACTTAGTTGAGTGGTGAGGTTTATTTACTTTATATTTTTCTTGTATACTAATCCTTTTTCTTTGCAGCCATGGGAGATATTTCCCCAAATATAGAAGACCAAATACATCCCAGTGATGTTAGATTTTTGAAATGCTTTATGGAGACAATGGACGAATATGAAGCAATTATAAAAAATGATTTGAATGAGTTGAGAAGGGAAAATGTTAGGCGGTTGAGGGAAGAGGAGAGTAAGATGGAGGACCTTGAGAGGAGACTAAGGGAAGAACATAAGAGAAAAAATGAGAGAAGAGGAAAATAAGAGAGGTATCATAATTCATATCAAAGAAATGATAGAGATTATTACGAATCTAAGAATGAATATAGAGATAGGAAAGAGAGAAGGATTAGAGAGGAAAAAGAGTTGAGGGAAAAAGAGATAAAAGAGAAAGAATTGAGAGAAAAAGAAATTAAAGAGTTAGAGTTGTTGGAAAAACAAATGAGGGAGAAAAGTGATTCATTACTTGTTTCTACTAACCCTTCATTTGATACTTTTGATTCTTTCTTTGATGATGTTTTAGGTGTTGTGCCAAAAGAGGATTTCAAAGAGCAAATTGATCATCTTTTGTGTGAAGATGTTGAAAGGAATAAATTTAATGATTTAAATAAAGATGCTTGTGATCATCTTTACAAATTTTCTTTTGATTTGATTCCTAATAAAGAGATGTGCACAAAGGAGACTTTGAACATTTATGATCAAGAAAAGGAAACACTTTTAGAATTTGAACTACCTTTTGAGAAAATTTCTTTATCATCTCCTACTCCTTTTACTTCTAATAAAGATGAGATTGCACTAGAGTCTTATGGCTTTAAGCCTTGGACAACCCTTGAGATTGGGAATTTACAATTTTTGGTTGTGTCTATTGACCATTGTTTTCATGATGTTGAAATTTGTTTTAGGTTATTGGAAGAACCTAAGAGGGAGGGCGCACCACAAAGTTCCACACCTAGTGAAGAAATATGGATCAAGGAACAAATATCAACACAAATTGAGAAAGGAAGAGAAAATCTTAAGAGTTTTAGTTATACCATAAATGAACATTTCAATTTCTTCTTCCCTTTTTTAAATAGTGTTGTTGATATGAATAGGATATACACTTTGTTATTAAATATAAAATTTGATAGGGTGTGCTTGATTTTTGATCCAGGTGGTCTTTTATTGTAGGTAAGAACCTAAGGCCACTTGAGGACAAGTTGGCTACAAGAAGGAGGGTTTGATGGAGGACCATCTCCAAAAGCTCAACAAACTCTTCAACCTTACTTTTTAATAAATTAAGCTTCTAATAAAATTCATTGTTATTTTTGGTGTCTGACAAGGTTTAATATTTAGGGCATAACTCGAGATACACAACTCCAATTTAGTTCGTCTTGGTGTCTTTTTAAAGCTAACTTAAAGGTCTACAAAATCTATGAGACATCAAATCCCAGTTCGGCCTGCATCTAGGAGGAAATGGAGCTTGAAGATAATGTTTGGATACTGTCAGGATGTTCCAGCGAGGTATTGACCAGGTTCCGTATTTCGAGAATAACTTGGGCTACACAACTCAAATTAAGTTTATCTTGGTGGCATTGTAAACCTAAATTAAAGGGCTACAAATACTACGAAGACACCAAAGCCCAGTTCGAACTACACCTATGAGTAAACAGAGCTTGAAGTTAACGTTTGGAAGCTTCCAGCGAATTAATTAAGTGTTTAGGCCTATTAGTTTCTTTCAATTATGTATTTGTTTTAAGATTTGAATTTGGGCCTTATAATTGTAAAGTGTGCTCAGCCTAGGGTGCTTCTAATCTCACCATTGATCACTCATTTCATCCTAGGGAGGAGAACATTTCAGATTTCTAATCTTAGGCCCATTGTACTTTCATTTAAGTTGGTCAACTTTCTCATTGTACTCACTTTGGTCATTTATGAAAAGAGAATTTCTAAGACTAAAGTCTTGAGAAAAGGAGAGAGCTCTCCTAGGATTTCTTCAAAGAACCTTGAATCTTATCATGGATCCATGATCGAAGTGACGATTCTTCTACGCAAGCTTATTGAACTCATGTTCATGGCGCTTTCCATTTCTAAATCATCATTCCATTTTTTCTTTTCTTCCCTTTGGTCCTAAACCAAGAATCACCTTGTGTTACCTTGAGTTTTGAACAAATTTCCGCAAGCTAGTTCTTCTTGAGTGAGTGTTGAATGGTGGGTGAATGAAGATTGGGGCATTCCTTGTGCTAACCGTGGAGATCACACAAGTTCCTTCATGGGTTTGCATCAGGGGGCATCATGGGACATTTTGGAATTGATAAAACCCTAGTTATATTACAAGAACATTTTTATTGGCCACACATGAAGAAAGATGTGAACCGATTCATATCTAAGTGCATTGCATGCCATAGGGCCAAGTCTAGGGTTATGAATCATGGATTGTACACACCCATTCCCATTCCTAATTCCCCTTGGGTTGATATTTCTATGGACTTTGTCCTTGCTTTGCCTAGAACCAAAAGGGGAATAGACTCATTGTTTGTTGTAGTGTGTAGGTTTTCTAAAATGGCACATTTTATTGCTTGTCACAAAGTTGATGATGCCACACATATAGCAAACTTGTTCTTTAAAGAGGTGGTGAGATTGCATGGGTTGCCAAAGAGCATAGTAAGTGATAGGGACTCTAAATTTCTTAGCCATTTTTGGAGAACCCTTTGGAGCAAGCTTAGCACCAAGCTCTTGTTTTCTACCACTTGTCATCCTCAAACGGATGACCAAATTGAAGTGGTTAATAGGAGACTAGGTCAATTACTAAGGTGTTTTGTTAGGGGTAATGTGAAGACTTGGGAAGAGCATTTACCATTTATTGAGTTTGCTTATAATAGAGTAGTGAATGCATCTACTAAGTGTTCCCCATTTGAGATTGCATATGGATTCAACCCACTAACACCTCTTGATCTCTTTCCTTTGCCACTTGAGTTTGCTTTGGATGTAGATGGAGCTAGCAAGGCCGAAAGGGTGAAAACTCTCCATGCTAAGATTAAAGATCAAATTGAGAGAAGATACACCAAGGTGGCGGCTAAGGCAAACCAACACAAAAAGGATGTACAATTCCAAGAAGGAAATTTTGTTTAGCTTCATCTAAGGAAAGAGAGGTTCCCTACTCTAAGGGGATCCAAGCTCATGCCAAGAGGAGATGGACCATTCAAAGTGAAGAGGAGCATAACTTGAGGACAAGTTCAACACAAGAAGGAGGGTTTGATGGAGGACCATCCTTCACTAGAAGAGTTACAAGAGCCATGACCAAAAGAATTCAAGAAAAAGTGGAGAGTCAACTTCAAAGTCAAAGTCAACTCTCAAATCAAGAGTCAACTCAAGACTTCTTCTTAACTTGTAATAGGACTTGTAATTTTTCTAGTATTTTGTAACTTGTAGTTAGGAGTAGAACTTTGAATAATTGGACACATTTGAGCAATTATGGTTCACGGCCTAGGTATGCTTAGTAGGACCGAATTTCTCTCCTAAAAGTGAGAGAGTGGCGAACACTCTCTTAGGAGAGAGTGGGAGAGATTTGGAGGGAAAGTAGTGGAGGGAGCACTAACTTAATTTGAATATCAACCTTTAGATGGGATCTACAAGTTCTAATCTAATGGTTGAGTTCAAATTCAGCTAGCCCATGCCTTTGGCACCACTTCTTAAGTGAACTCAAGCCACTTGATTAAGATTTAATCAAGAGGCTAGAATTCAAACTTAAGGCATGCTTTTCCCACCACATAAGCTCCACACCGTGGCCCTAGGATCTTTCCTTGATCCAAGGATGGAGCTTGGTGATCCGTGTGATGTGCTTGAGAGAGCTTCCCACACATTGATCCCAAGCTAGATCCAAGGGTGGCGGTTTGGTCCTTGGTTCCCAAGTTTGGCACCAACTAAGTGTAGTATAAATAGGTTTCCATTTGAATTGTAAACACTTGTGATCAATTGAAATTTGAATTCAGAAAATTGAGAGTGTTTCTCTTTTGTGTTCTTGTGAAGAACCTTGAATCTCATCAATGGCTTCCTTGTCCATTGTGGTGGTTCCACCTTAAGCTTATTGGCACTTGCCATGGCGTTTCCATCTCTTATCTTAATCCGTTTTCTATCTCCTTTTCTTCTTTGATTCCTCTTCTTCTTCCTCACACTGTGAGCTTCTTCTTCTTTTAGCCTAAGTCTCCATTGAAGCATGAAGGTCCACGCAACATGAAGCATTTCTCTTTGAGGATTGCATCAGTACTTGTGTTAGGCCTTGTTAGTGAGCTAAAGAGAGCTCACGACCAAGCTTGTTTTTTTTTTTTAGTTTGAATGCTTTAAATTTTTGTGTTTAAGATGCCTAGCTTAAGGATGCAAGTAAAGAATCTCCATGTCTTCACTTAAGAAAGAATCTCCACCCTAGATCTCCTAAAAACCCCTTCAAGGGTCTAGATTAAAGATGGGTGACATGTCACTTTCCAAGTGACATGTAACTTAAACTAGTTACTCATAAATTAGTTAGTTGCTTACCTTAATCTAGGTTAGTTTTCGGTTAGGTTATTCTAGTTTAGGTTAGGTTAGTTTGGCTTGTTTTCCAAGTAGCCTCTAGCCTATAAATAATTGTAAAATCCAAGTGTTAAGAACTTTTGCATAATTGATGAATTGAATAAGCTTTGAGCTTTTCTTAAGAGAGGACTCTCTTGTCTTGCTTAGTAAGGTTTCTTGGATCTTATCAATAGATTCTCACCTCCATTGTGGCGTTTCCTCCTAGGCTTATTGGCATGCCATGACGCCTTTCTTTCCATCCCATACCTCCCTTCCACTTTTCCTTTTCGGTTTCTTTTGCACCCATTAAAAGCTTGACCGAAAGCTTCACTTGAAGTTTGAGTTTGGAGATTGTTGAAGAAGCTAGACTTGGAACCTTCAAGGACTCTTTGGAATCTCTCTAAGGAGACCCCTATCAAGTTGTATCATGAGCTTGTTTTCTTCTAAAATGGGTCATCTTCAACCGGTTAGTAATGTGTTTCCTAAGTGCTCATAGTTTTCCTTTGAGTTTTCATGTTCCATGTCCTTTTTGAATAACCTAGTCTTAGTTTCCTTGAGTTGTCTTTATTTTGTTTGGTTGGTTTGTGTCTAAGCATGCTTTTCTTCTTTCTTTCTTCTTCAAACTATGGGTTTGAGTGTCCATGCATGCTTATCTCGAAGTCTTACCCATAGTTACTTTAGCTTCCATTGCAAGATTCATTGTTCTAGAGTAAGCTTCTTTATTTGATTTGTTTTCTTGTAGTTTTGTTTAGTCCTTGTGTTTTTTCTTCCATAACCGTGGGTATGCTATATGTGCTGCACCATTTGATTTGGGTTTCATGTTTTTACATGGGTTCCATGAGATAGAAGAGGCTTCTAGTGTAAGTTTCACATGAACATGCATTTAGTTAGCTTCTAGAGCACTCTTTAGGTCCAATTTGCGTAGAACCTAGTGAATTTCGTTTTGGGTGCTTAAAATTGAACTTGGAATTTCTCATCTTCATTTTTGTGTTTCGGTCCAGCCATACTTAGTGTTTGAAAAAAATACAAAATCAAAACAAAGAAAAGAAACAAGTGAGAAAAACAAAAGTAAAAGAAATGGTAGTGAAAAGAGAAGTGTATGGGTCCAAAAAGAGTATCAATTGAGTGAGGATTATACAAAAACAAATCAAAAGAACAAAACAGCAAGAGAAGATTTGAAAGGTGAAAGGAATTGGACAATAGACACACCCTTAGACCTTGTCTTGAGCACACATCACCCAAGTTGAATTTCTAGTACCTTTGTATTGGACTTGAGTGTGTAGTTGTGGTTTGGGTGTAATTTTCACAATTTCCTTGTATTGCACTTGCTGTAACTTGATGATACCATGAATGTATTGGCCTTTTATTAATTTCAAATTGCATTTTAGAAGGCTAGAAAATTATTGAACAACATTCATTTTCGGTCGCTAATCATACTAGCTAGAAATCCGTCGCTAAATTTCGTAGCCATTTCGGTTGCTATTTGGTGGAATGCTTGGCTGTACAGTTTTGATGCTTATGGTGTTGCTCTCGGTTTGGACTTGATTTCTATAGCAAATATATGTTCTTTTGCTACACTTATATGTGTCTTTGTCTCATCAAAATTCTTCCACATTTGAGTAGCCATTTCTTTCAATTTTGAGCTTTTTTTCCTTTTCTTCCTTGGACTCCTAGTTTTGTCTTTGAGTATTTGTCTCTTTGGACTTATTAAGCCTTGCTTGGTGTTGTTACTCTTTCACTTTCGTTTGGTAAGGACTTAGTAATTGATTAGAGAATACTTTCTAAGTGAGAACCAAGAGATTAGAGAGGAAAAAGCCACTACGTGTGAAACACAAGAGTGAGTAGAAACACTTAGAGAGTGGTGAGGTTCTTTTATTTGCTTTATATTTCTTGTGTACGAACCCCTTTTTGTAGCAATGGAAAGTTCTCCAAGTGTTGGGAATGAGTACTCACCTAGAACTCAAAAGTTCATGGAGAGAATGATGGAGAAAATGAACCGAATGCAAGTTACTTTGAGGGAGAGAGTGCAAGAGGGGACAAATCAAATAAGGGAAACACATGAGGGAGGATACATAGTAGGAATGAGGGTGATAAGAGGAGTAGAAGAGGGAGTGAAAGAAGTGATAGAGAACAAAATGAGAGGTGGAGTGGTAGTAGTAGAGGGCCATCAAGGAGAGAGCATGAATCCTCTATAGGTAGTGTTGGTGGGAGCTTTAGAAATGATGATGTGATGGAGGACCATCTCCCAAGCATGAGGATTACAAGGGCAATGCAAAGAAGAATTGAAGCCTAAGTTGAAGAAGAGTTGACCAAGTCAAAGTCAACAAGTCAAAGTCAAAGTCAACGGTCAACTCTTGGAAGTCAACAAAGTGGGCAAATGAAGCCTTGTAATTTTCTAAGTATTTTGTAATTAGTTTAGCTTTAATTTGTGTAAAGCTTGGACCTACGTTTGTTTATGAATGTAGGCCAAGCTCCTTTTATGGACATGTTGACTTCTATTTGTGTTGGTCAAAGCCTCTTAAGATGGGCTTAAGTGTCTTATGACCCAACTAAGCAAGTGTAATACACTCTCTTAAAAGAGAGTGGATGGATTAAGAGAGAGAATTAGTGGAATTGCCACTAACTTCATTTAAATTTCCACCAGTTGATTATCCTATAATCAAAGGTGTAAATTTAAGTCAAGTTCTAAATTGTTGACTCTCATCTAAGAAGGGATTCTAGCCTTAGGATTTACTTCTAATCCAAGGCATAGAATTCCATCTTAATTAATCCATGATCATCACAAACTTAGATGAGTTATAAGCCTCTTGATCTCATTAACTCTAGATCCTTCTTGAATTGATCAAGTGAGGGGTGCTTAGCATCACTTGATCAATCCATCAAGGATCAAGTGGCTAGGATGACTCAAGGCCAACCACACACAAGGGGTCTTATAACTTAGGAAATTTCCATTTTGTAATCACTTTTGAATTGAATGAAATAGAATTTTTCTAAGACTTGTGTCTTGAGAAAGGGAGAGTGGTCTCCTAGGGTTTCTTCATAGAACCTTGAATCTTATCTTGATCCATGACTCAAGTGGCGATTCATCACCTAGCTTATTAATCTCCTTGGATCATGGCATTATCACCTTCCTAGTCTCATTCCATTTTGCTTCTTCTTCTTCTTGGTCACAAACCGAAACCATTACATACTTTAGCCTATATTCCGCAAGCTTTTCTTGGTCTTGAGTGAAGATCACTTGGTGAATTGAAGATTGGGCAAACAAAGGGTGTTAAATCCGTGGAGCATCTTCTAGCTACATGGATTTGTATCAAATTTGGTATCAAGAGCTTGTTCTTCACCTAGTTGTTCTTCACTTGTGGTATTCAGTCTAGCTCCTATCTTTTTTATTTCAATTTTTGATTCAATTGAATTTTTATTTGAGTTTTGTTGTATGTCTTGGCTGTCCAATGCATAGATGAGATGTTCTGACACTCATGGTTGATCATACATGGCTTATCTTACATGCTAGACACATTCTAGTTGATAGCCCCCATGTGTTTGATGAATTCTCTCAATATGTATTTTGAGTCTCTTTGCTGGAATTGTTAATCCCCTGCATCTTATGTGGTTTAATTAGTGCTTATATGTGTTATTATTATGTGCATTGCTCATTATAAGTTCAAGTTACCACTACCATGCTTTATCTTGCTTGTTAGCAATGTTTGACTTGACTTGCTTGAGTATTTGAGCCTATACTTGGACTGTTCAGCAAAGAGTAGCCAAAAGAAAAATATAGAAAAACAAAAGAAAAGAAAAGAGCAAGAGAAAATATACAAGAAAAAAAAGAGTCAAAGAAAAAAATTCAAGAAAAGAAAAATACAAGAAAAGAAGTTTGAAGAAAAATTAGAGTGAAATTTTGAGTAGCTCTTGTAGTAGAATTTTTCGGAAAAATTGAGTGCAGTACACTGGGAAATTGGGATCATTAAACAACCACAAATTTTGTGTCCAAGCTTAATTAGGCAACAATTACTCATTTGGCTCAAGCATCATATTACAAATTGTGTCAAATTTGCTAATAGCATGATATTTGAACTTGTAGTGTGCTTTGCATGTGCCTAGACATATTTGCCTTGTTTTTGCCCTATTTTTGGACCCATATTTTTGGCTGCCCTGCACCTTATATTGAGCTTATTTCGTGCATAAACATCACACAAACCATTCCCCAAAATTTCAAGTCATTGTGAGCCAATTTCCAAGCCTAACTTCCAGCTTAGTGACGGTTTTGCTGTTATTTTGGCAGTTTCGGGTTTGCAGTTGGTTCAATGGGTTAAACATTGGTTTATTGAATTCTGGGCATTTGGTCATTCAATATACATATATATAAGCTCAACTAGAAAGTTTCATAATTTTCCAAGCTCTTTTGCCATGCTAAAAAAATTTCACAAGTTGGGCAAATTTTAGTGACGGTTGCTGTCAAATTTTCCAAGAAACACCAGCATTTGCGCCTAGGCGCAAATCAGAGCAACAGGAGGCGCAAATCTACCTCCTTCTCTGGAATTTTGCGCCAGGGCGCTGATAACCATTGTCGAATGACTATCAAAAGCTAGATTTATCCCCAATTAAACTTGTAATATAGAGGAATCAACCTAGGTCATCTCTCAGAAGACATACATACATTCAATTCGGAATTGCTCACTATTAGGAGGGGGATTTTCATGAATTAATGCAGTAAAACCTAAACAAAAGCGTAATTATGAAACGGAAAGCTAAAGACAAAGCAGAGAAATGTAAATTGAAATAGTGAATTGCGTAAAAGATAAGAGTAGAAAAGGAACAAGGAACACTTAGCATAAACGCGAAGAGAATTAGAAATTGAAAGTAGAGCAGAGAAATGCAAATCGAAGCAAGGAATTAAGCAAATTGAAACAATGAATTAAGCAGAAGAGGATTGTAGAAAAGGAATCAAGAGCAGTAGCATAAAGTGTGAAAACCTAAACGATCAATAACAGAATTATAGAGCGTAAATGTAAATTGAACCAGAGATCTATTGCAGAATTGAAGAAGAATCGAAATCAAAGAACTGAATTCAATTGTTGCAGTGGCTACAATTGTGAGGAGAGATTGAATACATGAACATTGAAAATGAAGAAGTAAAGCATGAGAAGAATAGAGAACAGAGTAGAACGAAACGAGAGAAGAGAGAATTGTGCAATCGCACAACTCAAACTTCCACAAGAAGCTAAAAAACAGAATTATGAAAAGTTCTTTTCCAATTCGCACCTAAACAACTATATATAGCAGGAGAAACGCACCACCACTAAGTAGAAACGCGCCCTGGCGCGTTTGTCCAGCCAGAAACAGCATTTGCACTAGTTGTGAAACAATCAGATGCTAACAATGTAAGTAGTGGTTTGATCATTCGTCTGTTGTATCGTCTGTCTTTGGGATCGTCTGTATGAACTTGTTGTATCGTCTGTCTCGTATGAACTTGTTGTATCGTCTGTCTTGTATCGTTTGTCTCGTATGAACTTGTTGTATCGTCTGTCTTGTATCGTCTGTCTCGTATGAACTTGTTGTATCGTCTGTCTTGTATCGTCTGTCTCGTATCGTCTGTCTTGCCTACAGACGAAAGCATCAATCTAGAGACTAAGACGAAACAAGTACAGACGGAACAACTCTCAGATGAAGCAAGTACAGACGGAACAACTCTCAGATGAAGCAAGTACAGACGGAACAACTCTCAGATGAAGCAAGCACAGACGGAACAACTCTATCAGACGGAACAAGAGTTCTTACGTCTTGATCCTTCATTTAAGCTTTCATAAGACATGAGACGCGCCCTGCATTAAGTGAAATCGCGCCCTGGCGTGATTGAATAAGTGAAGATGGCATGAGCGCGCCCTTGAGCGCGCCCTGGCGCGCTTTTGCCGCAAGCGGGTGTAAAACGCGCCCCTTGAGTGCGCCCTGGCGCGAATGCAGATGTTCCCTTGTCTTGAGCTTTCATTCTAGCATTCAACCCCCCTCCTTGCTCCTATCTCTTCTTTATTCCTCTGAGCTCCCGACGCAACTGCACAAGAATTAGTATAAAAACATAAGAACTTATGAAAATTAACTATTATTTACTACTAGTACTGAAATATGCCTCTAACACAAATCTATGATAAGCTACCAAAATATGACACAACTAAAAGCTAATTGAACCGAAAACAAAGTAAAGTAAATGTATATAAAATGGATTATCAAATACCCCCACACTTATTCTTTTGCACTCCGGGGCAAAACTTACTAAAAGAAGAATTGATGCTATGTGAACTGAACCAATTCCAGTTGAGCCACAGATGCATATAAAGAGAAAGGAACAAAATTCAGAGCATCAAGATCAACAACAATTCATGAATCTAATGTGCATCCAGAACAAACAATTTGACAAGTTGAGTTAAAGAATGAATTCAAAGTGATAGAACCTCACAAGTCAGTGTTTCCTCTTGACTCTCACGTGTTTTGGGCTTGTATTTGCACTCAGACACATCATGCAAGCTAGCACTACCAGATTTTTACAAGCCTCTAATTTCAATAACTTGAGACACATGCAATTAAAGGTCAAAAGGTCTTTATTAAGCTTGTAATGGGGCCAAGGTGAATGGTGGGATAAGAGAAGGATTATTTAGGCTAATAACCAAGAGAAAAGAGGAGCAATGGGGAATAAATCTAATAAGCATGAAGATTACCCTCCTAGCATTTCCCTCTTTTTGGCATCCTACTCATTTCCATCCTGGATTTTCATTTCCTTCTTTTTCACTTTTTTTTTTCTTTTCTTTCTTTTGCTTTCTTTTTCTTTTCTAGATTTCCTTCTTTGCAGCTTTTGGTATTTCCTTCTTTGCATCTTTTTCTATATATATACATATACATATATTTTTCCGTATACTTGTTTTCTTCTGCATAACTAATACCAATTCATTCACCATCTCACATACTAGACTTGTTTTGAAAGGTCTTACCCCCACACTTATTTAGAACGTCTTACCCCCACACTTATTTAGAACTTATTCCCAAAACAATTCCAAAGCTCCTTTAGTCCCTAAGGTTAGGGGGCATCATTGTTTTTCATTTTTCGGCTTGTAATGAGCTTGAAATTGAAGAAAGGGATATACAGGCTCAAAGGGGAATAACAAGGGATAGATATGTAAGGTAGGCTCATTTGGCTAGTGGCTTAAGAAGAAAATTGCCTAAATCATTTCAATAATGCATGTGATCAAGAAATATCAGCAAGAGTAAAGGAAAAATCTAGAGCAACTAACAAGATGAGTGTAATCACACAAGAAAGAATTTTTGAAGGAGAAACTGGTTCCTCCATATAAGGCTCAAACTCTCCCAAGGTTTATTTTCTATCACAAATCATCCAAACTTCAGTTTCATGTCAATTGCAAATCAAGGATGCACAAATAGGTCATAAGAAAATTGAACATCTGTCAACTAAAAATGTTTGTAACTTTCGTAATTTATACACCTATGACTTCAAAGAAAAAGGTATGTTTCACATTTATCATTTTTTTATATATATATTTTTTTTCCTTTCAACAATCAAACAGAACAAAAAACATAATAGCAGAATATTCACACAATCCCCCCCCCCCACACTTGAAATTTGCATTGTCCTCAATGTAACATAAAGTGCATCAATGAGGTCAACTGCAATTCAAGACAGAAAGGGAATAGAAACTCCGTAATTATTTCCTAATTACTTCTTATCACTTTCTAATTACTTCCTAATTACAGAAGATGGATAGACAAGAAATGAATGAAAATAGAACGGAAAAGAGTGGAGGGAGAAAAGAAAACTCCCTCATTTTCGAGCGGCAATGATGGGTGCAAGCGGTACCAACTCTTGCTCTATGGCTGTTCAATGGTACTTTCCTGATCATGCTTCAGTTGCCCATTCACCATGAATCTGCCTTTGGTACCTACCAAAATAAACATCCACCAGGATCAAATATCATCCAATCATCTGCAACTATATGTAAATCATTATTAATTAATGCAGATGATTGGTGATGCAGATATGTTCTATAATTAGTGCATGGTGGTGGTAGGAAAAATTTGAACGCCATAATTATAATCTTCCATTTGTTCATTTTAATCTTGGCATCCAATTTGAACAAATTAAATGTTTCACTTAATCTAAAGCACAAATTAAAGCATATGGAATATTGAACATCGATATCAACAACAACATTTAAAAGAGAGAGTAAAGGGTTAGAGTGTATCAAAGTATTAAGGTCATCCTTTACTCCATCTACAATATGTGTAGACACTGGTTCGCCACTAAGTGTAGGAATTTGCATTTGGACCTCCATTGATGACCTCTCTAATGATCTAGAAGAATATGCAACATCATAAGAGCAAAAGTCATTAGGAACAACTAAGAGGTCTAAATTAGCAAACTCAATTATACTCCAAGCTTTAATTCCAAAAGTATCTAAAGTGAAACAATTAGTGTTGTTCATATTTTTGCAAGGAGAAAGAGTATGAAATGGTAAAGAAAGCTTCCCTCGTGGTTGTTTTGATTTCTTGGATGCTTCATTCTCTTCACAATGTGAGCTCCAAGGGAACTTGATGGACAATTCTCCACTAGGTACCAAGACATTAGGATTTCTGTGAAGGGGAGGGTCTGAAACAACTTGCATTTCTTCTTTAGAAATTACTCCTACATCACACATAAAATGAGAATCAGTAGAAACAGAGGAAGGATTAGCATAAACAACTAAATCATCGCATGTTTCCTTCTCTTGTCTATCTGTGACTCTTCTTTCTTCTATGTCTTGTTCTTTCAATTCTTAATCTTGCAGCTCTTTCTCTTTACATACAACCTCCATGGAATTTTTCCTTTGTAGCTGTCCAGATTCCACCAATTGCATACCAGACCCCAAATTGATATCACTCACCATCTTACCATCAGCATTCATATCAGAGTTGGCTTGTGAGGGTAGACTGATGGGTGCTTGAGGTTGGCTCGATTAATGGCATCGATAACCGGCCCATATGAGTTTGAAGAGTCTCAAAACCGGCCTTAGTTATCTCTGTTGAAGTTGCATGTTGTTGATGGCCATCTCGCAATTAATTCTTCCAAGGAAGGTTGTGGTTGGGCTAGTGGTGGTGGTGGTGCAACATGCTGAAATGATGGTGGTATGGCCTTAGTTATCTGTTGAAGTTGCATGTTGTTGATGGCCATCTGCTTAATTAATTCTTCCAAGGAAGGTTGTGGTTGGGCTAGTGGTGGTGGTGGTGCAACATGTTGAAACGATGGTGGTATATAATGATTGGACTTTTGCTGCCAATCTGGTGTCGGATGGGAATATTCATGTGAATGCTGATAGCTCTAATCTCCCTATCCAAGACTGTAGGAACTAGAATAAGGATCGTATTGCTGCTGAGGCGTGCCCCAAGGATCGTTGAAACATTCCTCTTGCTGCCAATACTCCCCAATATTCCTATTATCCATGTTAGCCTAACCAAAATGTACCTGCCACCATGGAAATACACCAAAGATGCACCAGAACAATAGAACAGAACAACACCGCAAGCAAGTTTTTTTTTTTTTTTTTTCAGTACAAACAACTACTATTACATAGAATTATAGTTAGTCTATACAATTGCAATATTCACAAACAATTTATATACATGAAAAGTGGTAATTCCAAATCAAATGACGTATGTCCCCGGCAACGGCGCCATTTTGATAACCATTGTCGAATGACTATCAAAAGCTAGATTTATCCCCAATTAAACTTGTAATATAGAGGAATCAACCTAGGTCATCTCTCAGAAGACATACATACATTCAATTCGGAATTGCTCACTATTAGGAGGGGGATTTTCATGAATTAATGCAGTAAAACCTAAACAAAAGCGTAATTATGAAACGGAAAGCTAAAGACAAAGCAGAGAAATGTAAATTGAAATAGTGAATTGCGTAAAAGATAAGAGTAGAAAAGGAACAAGGAACACTTAGCATAAACGCGAAGAGAATTAGAAATTGAAAGTAGAGCAGAGAAATGCAAATCGAAGCAAGGAATTAAGCAAATTGAAACAATGAATTAAGCAGAAGAGGATTGTAGAAAAGGAATCAAGAGCAGTAGCATAAAGTGTGAAAACCTAAACGATCAATAACAGAATTATAGAGCGTAAATGTAAATTGAACCAGAGATCTATTGCAGAATTGAAGAAGAATCGAAATCAAAGAACTGAATTCAATTGTTGCAGTGGCTACAATTGTGAGGAGAGATTGAATACATGAACATTGAAAATGAAGAAGTAAAGCATGAGAAGAATAGAGAACAGAGAAGAACGAAACGAGAGAAGAGAGAATTGTGCAATCGCACAACTCAAACTTCCACAAGAAGCCAAAAAGCAGAATTATGAAAAGTTCTTTTCCAATTCACGCCCAAATAGCTATATATAGCAGGAGAAACGCGCCACAACTAAGTAGAAATGCGCCCTGGCGCGTTTGTCCAGCCAGAAACAGCATTTGCACTAGTTGTGAAACAATCAGACGCTAACAATGTAAGTAGTGGTTTGATCATTCGTCTGTTGTATCGTCTGTCTTTGGGATCGTCTGTATGAACTTGTTGTATCGTCTGTCTCGTATGAACTTGTTGTATCGTCTGTCTCGTATGAACTTGTTGTATCGTCTGTCTTGTATCGTCTGTCTCGTATCGTCTGTCTTTCCTACAGATGAAAGCATCAATCTGGAGACTAAGACGAAACAAGTACAGACAGAACAACTCTCAGATGAAGCAAGTACAGACGGAACAACTCTCAGATGAAGCAAGTACAGACGGAACAACTCTCAGATGAAGCAAGCACAGACGGAACAACTCTATCAGACGGAACAAGAGTTCTTACGTCTTGATCCTTCATTTGAGCTTTCATAAGACATGAGACGCGCCCTGCATTAAGTGAAATCACGCCCTGGTGCGATTGAATAAGTGAAGATGGCATGAGCGCGCCCCTGAGCGCGCCCTGGCGCGCTTTTGCCGCAAGCGGGTGTAAAACGCTCCCCTTGAGTGCGCCCTGGCGCGAATGCAGATGTTCCTTTGTCTTGAGCTTTCATTCTAGCATTCAACCCCCCTCCTTGCTCCTATCTCTTCTTTATTCCTCTGAGCTCCCGAAGCAACTGCACAAGAATTAGTATAAAAACATAAGAACTTATGAAAATTAACTATTATTTACTACTAGTACTGAAATATGCCTCTAACACAAATCTATGATAAGCTACCAAAATATGACACAACTAAAAGCTAATTAAACCGAAAACAAAGTAAAGTAAATGTATATAAAATGGATTATCAGGCGCAAACAGGAGGCGCAAATTGTCCAGCAAAATTGCACTTGACTTCTTCCCTTCTTTGAGTTTTGTTTCAAAATTTTTTGCAGTTGTTAAATACTAGTTTTCCTTCATTTTAGTGCAGTAAATATATTAGCCTTTGTCTAATCATGAATTTCCATTTTTGAGTAGCTAATTTTTTCATTGAGTCTTGTTTGTTGCTTGTCTTCTTTGGCTTCCTACTAGTTTTGTCTTGGGTATTTGTCTCCTTTGAATTTCCTTAAGCTTGTAGTGAATTGTTCCTCTTTCATTTGAGTACATTGGACATTGATAATTGATAGAGGTTCCTCAAGAAACTTTAAGGAGATTGAGAGGAAAACGGCAAGTGTGCACATCATAGAAAAAGTCATCCCAAGAGTGATACACAAGTGCTACTAGAGTGAAACACTTAGAGAGTGGCAAGGATCTCTTTTATAATTGTATTTGTTATCTAACCTTTTCTTGTGCAGCAATGGATACCTCTCCTACTGTGGGAAATGATCTCTCACCAAGGTCTAAAAGGATGATTGATATGGTGAAGTCTATGCTTAATACTAGCTTGGAGGAGGGATTTGACCAAGAGAGGAGGTTGAAGGAGGAAAGGAAGATAAAGAAGAAATTGGAGAAGAGGATCCTTGGGGAGACTAGTGGCAATCAAGGTGGTCACAATGGAGGAAGGGATGTACCTAGGGAGGGTCGTGGAACCAAGATAAACCAAGATAACAACAATTAATGGTAAACGGTAAAGAGAAGAAGGAAGAAGAAGAGTGCACAGTGGTTTATACTGGTTCAGCCCACTGCCTACATCCAGTCCCAATCCAACAACTGTTGCGATCGGTTTTCCACTATCAAATGATCCCTTTTGTGTTCTTTTACATTCACTCTGCAACAAGCAACACAAAAACGAAATCAAAACACCCAAAAACCTGTCCTTTAACCCAAAGAACAGTTCTTCCCTAACCTTGGAACACCCAAGATCCAACCTTTGAGAACACACTTCTCAAAGTCCTTTACTCTATCTAGAGAGACCTCTCTCCTAGAATAACAACCCAGAAACCAAAAGGTAAACAAAAGATCAGTTTAGAAAACACCTGGAGTGTAGATCTGATCACAAAAGAAAACACAATGAATACCACCCAGTCAGAGAAAAGATCAAGTTTTGCCCTTTCTTTATGAAAACTTGATAAACTCTTGAAGTTCTTTATGGGTTTCTTGGAAAAGATGATAAACTCAGTTTAGAGAGAATTTGAAAGTGTATGAACTTGTCTAAAACTTATGTTCCAAGATCTTATGTTAATTTTTGAGAAAAGAGTATTTATAGATTCAATTAAAAACTCAATTTGGGCAACTTAATGTTTTTCTGATAGGGGTAATCGACTGTCAGGGGTTGGTAATCGATTAAACCAGTGAACAAAGGTTTTCAGGGTGATTTTTAGCCATTGTAATTGATTAACCCGAGGGGGTAATCGATTACTCCAGTAACAAATGAATTTCCACACTCTGTTACCTACTTTGGTAGTTGATTACCTGCTGTTGGTAGTTAACTACCTACTGTTGGTAATCTATTACCTCAGTTGGTTACCAAAGACATTTTCAAAACAAGTTTGAGTGGGAAATCAAACATTTGATACATGAGAAATCACACTAGATTCCCAAGCTCTCCAGTGTATTCACACAAAGAACAACCACATACATGCCTAAACTAAACAATTAATACATAGGAAACTCCTAATTACATTTTATCTAAGAAAACCAAAATTACATAAACATCAAAAGCAAAACATCAAGAGAGACTCCAAAGCATCTTCAAGCTTTAAGTCCAACAATCTCCCCCTTTTTGGTTTTGATGTACCAAATCTCAACCAAGGTTTTCCTAGAGGTTTAGGATGTGTGTTGATCTTCTAAGAATCCTGCAACTGTTAGAGATATCCAAATATGCAGTATATACATTGCAGATTCACAGTACTATCTATCTTAAACAGAGCATTATACTATCAATCATCAAGTTAAATCATCCATTCAACAATATAAGACATGATTCAATTCACAATCATAGATCAAGACCAGAAGAATTAAAAACAAAATCGGAATATAAACCATAAAGCGAAACTATTACAACCATATCGAATTGTTCAAGTTCAAATATCCAAAAACATAAATTGTTCAGAGCAACCCAAAATAACAGAAATAACAGATCAACCATAAAGCGCAGAACCAAATGCTACCAAAAACTACTCAATATTACTCAACTACTCAATATAAGCTACTCTATTCTACTCCCCTTATCTAGGATAACCTATACAATCATTCTCCCCCTATTTGGTATATCAAGAAGCAAAAGAGAGAAGAGATAAGAAGGGAATACTAGAGTGCATCTAAGCGAGTATGAAGAGACTTCAGCAGCTCCTTGAGATCCAAGAAGCGAGCATTGCTTGCAGCCTCCATATCATCCAATCTTTTGGTAGTGGTAGCTTCCAGCTCATCCATTCTATCAATGACTATTGATTCAAAACGGGATTTAGGGATGTACTCCCCAGCCGCCGAATCATCATCATCAGAAGGTGGATCGGTTGCAACTTCTGTTTGTTATTGTTGTTGTGGGGCTTCTTCCCTTGGCACCCATCCAGCATCAGTTTTTGTCAATCGCATCATCTTTAACGCTTTGTCTCTAATGATGTGAATGTCCTTCACCAAGTCTCTGCTTTCATTTGTAGTATCAACCTGAAAATGCTCAAGCAAACGTGAAATAAACAGAAAATAGGGACATTTGTTGTCAAATAGCCTTCTCGTCTTGAGCATGTTGTCCATCACAACATGTGCCCAGTCGATTTGAATGCCATTTTTCAACGCAGCCATCATCACCATGTCTTCCTCATTGATCTGAGCGTGATTGGCTCCTCTTGCAGCTAGGATACAACAAATTGTATAGTGAAGAAGACGATCGTCGGCGTTCAGCCCACCGGTGTTGTAGGTGATCTTCTTCCCACGCTCCTTTCTTGCAGCCTTTTCCGCTTCCCATGCCTCGGGATTCTTGAGTAGGCTCATAAAAAACGAATCTTTGTGAAGCTTGATTCCTTGTGCGTGCAAGTGCTCAATCGTAGGACGTATACCTTCATTCTTGAATCCAGCAAAACGGAAAAATATGTCATGAGTCAAAATCATAGGTTTGCCTTTTACCTCGGAGATTACCATTCCGGTGGCTTGGTGTGGTCGGAGGTTGGAGTAGAAAACTCTCACTAGATCGGGGTATATGTGACCCTTCAGACCAACAAATTTCTCAAGGTTCTGATCTCGGAGCAAAGAGTGAAATGTGAACCCTTGTGCATCTAGCCATCGGAGGTCCAAAATCTTCGCCGGAACGAGTTCCTTGTTTGCGAAATCTCCATAGAAACGTGATTCTTGTGCAATAGAGGTAAACCACGGATTGATTGGGCGTGCCACGGTTTCTCCGGGAGATGTGGGTTCTTTCCTCTTGGAGGAGGATTCACCCTTCTTTGATCGGGGTGAAACTCTTGGCTTAGGCTTGTGACCTACGTGCTTGATCCGCTTGCCTCGTCCTTGCTCTTCCATTGATGGTGGTGGTAGAGAAGATGAAGAAGATGAAAGGGGGTTTTAGGGTTAGAGAGAGAAAGAGATTTTTAGGGTTTGTGAGTTGTGTAGAATGAAACCCAAAACCTGAAAATCACTTATAAAACTTCCACAATTGAGGTTAGATTCAATGAACAAAGTATTGGACTCTAAGAAATTGTAATCGATTAAGCCCAAAACCATGAAAAACGCTTGAAAAACCCTTTCAGCAGCGAAGGTAATCGATTACCCTTACGTGGTAATCGATTACTCCAGTGAGTAACCAAAAACTTTGAAAACAAAGGCCAAGGTAATCGATTAACCAGCCAAGGTAATCGATTACTCCAGTGGCTCACAAATTGGAAAAACTCATTTTGAAATCGTGGTAATCGATTACCAGGTGGGGTAATCGATTACTCCAGAGAGTAATTCACCAAAAACTTTGAAATCAAGCTAGGTAATCGATTGAAACGAAATGGTAATCGATTATCTATATCAGAAACATTGAAAACACTTGATTTTGCATGTTTTGAAACATAAAAGGTCATGACTATGTAATGTAATGAACTCATACCTTGTTGGAGCATTATGAATGATCCAACTTACCATACTTAGAGAATTCATGAGAGGTGTTCCTCACTTAGTATACCAAGATTGGTTCTAAGTTTGAAGAATCTCTCCTTAGGTAGGGGCTTTGTGAAGATATCCGCGAGTTGATTCTCCGTTTCAATGAACTCCACTTCACAGTCACCTTTCTCAACATGATCCCTTATGAAATGATGGCGCACCTCAATATGCTTTGTCCTTGAGTGCAAAACCGGGTTCTTCGTGACACTGATTGCACTTGTATTGTCACACTTGATAGGAATGTGATCAAGCTTTAGTCCAAAATCCTCAAGTTGTTGCTTCAACCAAATGGTTTGAGCACAACAAACTACTACCCGCAAAGAACATACTCGTCATGCTGTTGATAGAGCAACACATGCTTGTTTCTTGCTGTACCATGAGACTAAGCTTTCTCCAAACAAGTGACATACACCACTCGTGCTCTTTCTATCTGTTTTGCATCCTGCAAAATCTGAATCACTAAAATCGACTAGAGTAGGGGACGTACCTTTGGGATACCACAAACCGCAGTTCGTTGTTCCTTTAAGATACTTCAGAATTTTCTTCACAGCAGTCATGTGTGATTGTTTTGGAGCAGATTGAAATCGCGCGCAAACACAAACACTGAACATTATATCCGGTCTGCTCGCTGTGAGATACAAGAGTGATCCAATGATCCTTCTGTACTTTGTTTGGTCCACTTCTAGTCCTGTAGCATCATTATCTAAAAAGAGATTAGTTGACATAGGTATATTAGAGATCTTACAACTTTCCATGTCGAATTTCTTCAACAACTCTTTAGTGTACTTTGCTTGATGTATAAAGGTTCCTTCTTTCAGTTGCTTGACTTGCAGTCCTAGGAAGAATTTGAGTTCTCCCATCATAGACATGTCAAACTCTCCCTGCATGCTTTCCACAAATTCTTCACGCAGAGATTGATTAGTTGATCCAAAAATGATATCATCAACATACACTTGGACCAATAAAATACTGTTAGACTTTCTCCTTATGAAAAGAGTTTTGTCAACATTACCTCTGTTGAATCCTTTTGACAAAAGAAACTTACTTAACCTTTCATACCATTGTCTAGGGGCTTGCTTCAAACCGTAGAGGGCCTTCTTTAGCTTGTACACATGCTCAGGGTAACTGAAGTCAGTGAAACCGGGAGGTTGTGAAACAAACACTTCCTCGTTGATGTAGGCATTTAAGAACGCACTTTTAACATCCATCTGAAACAACTTAAAATCATGAATGCAGGCAAAAGCAAGTAAGACTCTTACAGCTTCTAATCTAGCAACTGGGGCATATGTTTCATCAAAGTCTATTCCTTCTTGTTGATTATATCCCTTAGCTACTAATCTTGCCTTATTCCTAACCACTATTCCATTTTCATTTAGCTTATTCTTAAACACCCATTTTGTTCCAATTAGATTCATATCTCTATTAAAAGGTACTAACTCCCAAACGTCATTCCTTTTAAATTGATTTAACTCCTCATGCATAGCATTCATCCAAAATTCATCATTTATAGCATCATCAACACAAGAGGGTTCAAATTGAGATACAAATGCATAATCATCACAAAACATATTATGAGAGGATCTTGTGGATACTCCCTTATGGATGTCACCAATGATGTTGTCAAGAGATAGGTCTCTTGGTTTCCTCCATTCTCTTGGCAGCTCATGAGAATTGGTTGGTGTATCTTGCTGTAAATGTGGTTTGTTGCTGCTGTCTTCACCTGTATTCTCATCATCATCAACAAAAACACTTCCCTTTTGGGGATTATTAGATTCATCAAACTTTACGTGTACAGATTCTTCAATGCACATTCTCCTTTTATTGAAAACTCTGTATGCTTTACTTGTTTATGAATACCCAATAAACACACCCTCATCCGCCTTGGCGTCAAACTTTCCAAGTGGCTCTTTGCCATTATTCAGAACAAAACATTTGCACCCGAATACTCTAAAATGAGAAATATTGGGTTTCTTGTCTTTATAGAGTTCATAGGGGGTTTTCTTTAAAAAGGGACGAATCACAATTCTGTTTAGAACATAGCAAGCAGTGGAAACTGCATCAGCCCAAAAGTGTTTAGGCAGAGCACTCTCACTTAACATAGTTCTAGCTAGTTCTATCAAGGATCTGTTTTTCCTCTCAACAACCCCGTTTTGTTGCGGAGTTCTTGGAGCGGAAAAGTTGTGATCGATTCCATATTTTTTACAAAATTTTTCAAAAGGTTCATTTTCAAATTCCCCTCCATGATCACTTCTAAGAGACTTGATTTTCAAATCTTTTTCGTTTTGTATCCTTTTGGCAAGAGTTTTAAAAACTTTGAAGGTCTTGTCTTTATTTAGTATAAATGCAACCTAAGCAAAACGAGAGAAATCATCTACTAAAACCAGTCCATATAGGTTTCCACCCAAACTACTAGTTCTAGATGGACCAAAGATATCCATGTGCAGTAGCTCAAGTGGTCTAGAAGTTGAAACAACATTTTTGGTTTTAAAGGAGCTTCTAAACTGCTTGCCCTTCTGGCATGCATCACATAGGCCTTCTCTTTTGAACTTCAAGTTAGGTAACCCTTGTACTAGGTTCTTAGAAGAAAGCTTGTTCAGTTGATGAACATCAATATGAGCTATACGTCTATGCCAAAGCCATGATAAATCATCGTTTGACATAAGACATGCATGATATGATGATGTATGATCAAGTTCAAGGATGTAGATGTTACCATGTCTCTTACCGACCATTAATACCTCACTCGAATCACTGCTACTGATATTGCAGCAACCATTATCGAATGATACTTGATAACCTTTGTCGCATAGTTGGCTAATACTCAGAAGATTGAATTTCAAACCTTCCACAAGCAGTACATCCTCAATCACAGTGTTGGATTTGTCTCTAACTGCACCTATACCCAGTATTTTCCCTTTGTTGTTATCTCCATACACTACTGAACCAGATTCTTTTGATTTGAAGGAGATAAAATTGCTCTTGTCGCCTGTCATATGTCTTGAGCAGCCGCTATTGTTGACTATTTAAAAATATGTATGTGTCAATCCTTCGGCAAGTGTACCGGTCGTCAAAAGTTTAGAAAAAGTGAGAAAAGGTTGTCGAACCACAGAGACTAGTCGTGAATTATCGAATGCTTAATATGCTTGCTATTAGGACTAACAATTGAGTGAATCATGTGTGTAAACTAAGTAATTATGTAAAAGAAACTCAATGCTGTAAAATGAATGATTAAGAGCAGTAAATGTTTAAGTTTCAGAAATGAAAACAGTTAGGGAATAGGTTCATTCAATTCCTTCCTTCATGTAACTTAGTCTTATATCAATTCAATGTAAATCAATCAATCGGAGACTAGAATTTGTGATACCTTAGACTAAGCCTATTCCTAGGTCTTTAGTCACTTTGAATGACTTCTATAATCTCTAATCCCTTAGATGAAAATAGAAATGCATTCAAGAAGCGAAACAGATAAATTCACAATGTCTCATAACATGCAAGTTCTATTCCTAGACTCATGCACTGTTATAATGATGCAATTCCTCTCCTAATTCAACTATCAATCTTCCGAAGGCATAATTGAAATGAGAAACAAAAACTCAAGGTATAGTTCAGTCAATTTCAAGCAGTTAATATTCCTATCACTATTTAAACTTCATGAGTCAAACCTCAAGAAATTGCAATTAAGTAGGACAAGCTCAATCAATTAATCCGAAATCACAATTGAATCAACATAGAGCTTCATTACAAGTGTTCTGGAATCGAAATCCCCTTCCCTAACCTAAGAATTTAGCCTAACATGGAAATAGAAAAAGAAAGAACAAAAATAGAAATCAAAACCGAGAGAAGCTCCATGAATCCTTAGATCTTGCTTCCACAAGCTCCAATTCTTCAAGAATCCTCTTGATTTGATGGAGAAGGATGGAGAACGAAGGTGGAGAAGAGAGAAAAACGAGAGAAGTGTGCAAGGGAAGCTAACAGAAAACTGAATTATGAAGTGTATCATTTTCGCGCCCAGCAAGCATATATATAGACCCAGAAATCGCGCCACCCGCTTAAGATGGACGCGCCCTGGCGCGTTTTGAGCGGAGAAAAAATATGAGCGCGCCCTTCTACGCGCTCTGGCGCGTTCGTCCTACAAACAACCAGTATTTGTACTAGTTGTGTCATCTGTTTCATGTCGTCAGTATACGAGATCGTGCATGTCAAAATTATTGTATTGTTTGACTTGGTATAGTCTGTCATTGATGTCGTCTGTCTTGAATTTGGTATCGTCTGTTCTGAACTTGGTGTTGTCTGTCTTAGCTTGATGTATCGTCTGTTGTGGGCTTGGTATCGTCTGTTGTGGACTTGGTATCGTCTGTTGAGGATTTGGTATCGTCTGTCTTGAACTTGGTATCTTGGTGTCGTCTGTCTTTGGACCTTCTTGTATCGTCTGTCTGAACTTGGTATCGTCTGTCTTGGGTGTATTGTCTGTATTGGATGTATCGTCTGTATTGAACTACAGACGAAAATATCAATCTGGAGACTCAGACAAGACAAGTACAGACGGAACAACTTAGAAGAAGTAAACACAGACGAAACACTCATTCTTGGCGTTAGACGACACTCATCCGTAAGATGGAACAAGCACAGATGGAACACTTCACTTCTTTAGACGAAACTACTTCATCGATTTAAAACAAACTCGGGTGAAGCAAGTTCGGATTTAAACTCTTACTACGACGAGACTACTTCATCAGACGGAACAAACTCAGGTGAAGTAAGCATAGACGAAGCAACTTATAAGGCGCAAGCACAGACGAAGCAACTTGGAAGAGGTAAGCACAGACGAAACTAATTGGAAGAGGTAAGCACAGACGAAACTAATCCATTGCGTCTTGATCCCTTCGTCTGAGCTTTCCTAAGGTACGAAACGCGCCCCGTATTGAGTGAGATCGCGCCCTGGCGCGATTGAATAAGTAAAGATGGCATGAGCGCGCCCCGAGAGCGCGCTTCTCATGCGCATTTTCGCCCCAGCGAGTGTGAAGGCGCCTCATGAGTGCGCCCGGCGCGTTTCTTCGACGATAACATTTTGACAGCCTTGGATGCTCATCTTTTGGCTTGCTCTACTCTCTTGGTTTGAGCTTCTGTTCAATTATTGGATCCACTCCTTGTTGCTTATCTCTTCTTCAATCCTTCATTGAACCTACAAATTAACAAAAGAAGAATTAAAATGACTTAAAACTCAAGAAAAACTTACAAAACTCACAAAACACTCACTCAAGAACTAACACTAAGCAATTATGATATTTTTACTGTTTTCTTGACTAAATTATGGCTAAACCTAGTGAAAATAGATGGGAATGAGCTTAAAACACCTAGAAAAACATGTATAATCTAGCACTTATCACAACCCCAAACTTAAAGCTTTGCTTGTCCTCAAGCAAACATAGAATCCATCATTACAAGGGTTAATAAGCATGGTATAATATAACACTAAGCTCAATCAGCCACTGAAAATGCCTTATGCAGTTTTTAACTCCTTAAGCCAACTCAATTTATCTATGAAAGTTGGACATGCACTCAAAATGTTATCAAGCACTGCACAATTCATCAAGCATAGGCAAACAACATAGATTGGCATGAGAAAATGTACTTTGGTCAACATCAGCAAAGTCCTCTCCAGTTAAGTGTTTGCCCTCAATCTCTCAAGTATTTAGGCTTGTGTTTCTCTCAATGTTACCAATTAGAAGGTCAGTTACCATAGGCTTGCAATAGCTCTCAAATCTCCACTGCCTTCAAGTAAAAATTGGACAATCAAAAGGTCTTTTCAGGGTTGTAATGGGGCTTAGGTAAAGGTGGGTTAAAAGAAAAGGTACTAGTTAAAAATCAAAGGAACTTAAAGAGTAAAAGTTAGAACCTATATGATATGTATGAACTAATATGGTCAGACGAAACAAAACTAATGGACAGACGAAACAAAAATGGTGGACAGACGAAAGAAAAAATGATGGACAGACGAAAGACTAACAACCCATGAAACCACTTGTTTTCTTTTCTTGCTTTATTTCTTTTGCTCTTTAGACTGCATTTTCTTCTGTTTCCTTTTCTTCCTTTCTTTTGTTTTTCTTTATTTTTCACTGTATCCCATCTGTGCCAGTATCGTCTGAGCCTTTAGTCTGATGATTTCGTCTGTAGGCTTACAGATGATACCCACAGACGATACTTCACAGACGATACCTACAAGGACCAATGAGAACACTATGTTCTCTTTTCTTCCTTTGTTTCTTTTCTTTCTTTTTCCTTTCTTTTCAATTTTTCTTGTTTTTCTCTTTGTTTTTGTACTTTACTTTTCTTAAGTGGTCTCACTAATTTCCAGTTCATGAAGAAAAAGAAAAAATAAAAATTTGTAAGGTATGCAAAAATGCATGAAAACAGAGAATGCATATGAAAAAGAGAATGTACTATACTACAGAATGTTACCAATATCCATATCCAACAACCCCAAACTTAAAAATTTGACTTGTCCTCAAGTCAACAATACATGCACCCCAAAATTCAACCCCAAACTTAATCTTGAATCCTATCGTCTAAGCAAAGAAACCAATACTCTTTAAGTTCCAGTGATGGGACCATTGGTTTTTCACTTAATTAGGCTTGTAATGAGCTTAAGTCTCCAAGAAAGAAAAGGGTTTATTCAGGCTCAAAGGGGCTAGCAATGGATAATGTGAAGGTTAAGGCTATTTGGCTCAAGGCTACAAGAAAGAAACTTGCCTTTATCATTTGTGTCCACATCTAAATGTATGCAATTTTGACCAAGAGCTAAAGCAAGTTCTGGAACAAACACATCACATGGTACAATAGAACACTCAAGAACAAATCATGTTGGAGGCCCAAATTCTTATCCAGGATCAATTATTGCATAACATTGCTAAGTTCATCAATCATGTCACAATCTAGAAAGTTGTCATGCTCAAATTCTCATACAATGACTCTTCAAACATTTGAGAAACATGCAACTTTGTCATAGAACCTCAAATTGAATCCTAAGTGCCAACAATTACACAGTTCATTCTACTGGACTACCAAGTCAATGTTATACTTAGTGCAATTAACCCTCATAAGATGGTGTAACAAAACAGGGCATATACTCTAACAAACATTAATTGATAGTTGACATCAAAGGAGTATAAGAGTGCTCCCTGTTGCAGACTTAGCCAAAATGCTCAAGGTTCTGAACCAAGTGCCAAAATTTTCCATGATTCTCCAGCAATGCTTCAGCATCTAATCAATTTTCACAAACAACACAAACTAACAAAACAGTAAAATAACAATCAAATTATATTCAACTAAAAGTCAATTAAAAATCAAATATAGTATCATGAACTAAAGAGACAGTAAAATAGTCTAGTTAAGCTACATTAACCAAAAACTTAAAACTTGGACAGAAATATAAAGCTAAAACATCAATCCTCATCTTCTGTCTCATCCTCTTCCTCGCTTTCCTCAATATTTTCCTCGACGTCCTCATTATAACCACCATCAACCTCTTCACCATCATCATCTTGCCCTTCATTCGATGTTTCACTTTCATAGTCCTCAGAAAACTCTTCAAACATTTCACTGCTGAGTGGTTTGAATGGCGTCAACTTCTCTACTTGGCATTCATTTGGGCTAAACTAAACTTATGAGGGGCTCAAGTGCAATGCAAATTTTATTGGACTCGTGAATCCTTCTAATATTTTCTTGAACTACCTTCAGATGTCTCAATAACTTTTGCTGATCTGCAGCAGTAACTGGAGCTTCTGCCATTGGAGCTTTACCTTTGGACTTTGATGTAGCTTTGCCGCTAGAAATGGACGGTGCTTCTGGTGTTGCTTTGGTTGTACTGGACCCTCCCTTGGTGAATTTCACATCTAATGTGGCACCTGGTCTCATAGGGATCAAACCCTCAGTTGAAACTCCAGCCTCAATACACAGCTGAGTGATGATACTTGCATAAGACAGGGATCCCTGTTTTTGCAAGTGCAGTGTGTGAATCTCATTGGCTATGGTCAGACCCACATTGAGATACTCACCCTTCATTATACTATACAGGCACCAAACTCTCTTCTTTGTGATAGAAGATCTGTGCTGAATTGGTAGGAGAATCCCATAGACAAAAGCCCACCAGATTTTTGCCTTGAAACACAATGATGAAGCCTTGACATGTGTAACTCCGTTATTGCGCCATAAGCTATCCTTCCAAGCTCCCTTACCTTCACATAATAACTCGTCTACCATGCTTGGTTCGGCTTTGCTGTCGGCTCTATACTGGAAGATACAATCCCTTCCTTCCGAGAAAGGGATTAATAACAGTCTGTTGATGGCTTGAGGTGAGAAGGAAATCTGCTTTCCCCGGACATAAGATGCATAGCGCTCTTCTTCATCATCACTTGTTATATTAGCATAGAACTCTAGCACTAGCTCTTGATATGCTGGGAAAATAATGTTGGCTAGTCCAGTCCACTTTCTTCCAGAAATCTCAGTGCAAACTTCTTTGTAACTAGCGCGTTGAGACGCATCCCCAATTCTTTCATCAGTGTATAGGCTCGTGCTCATGTTGAATTTCCGCTCTACTAACACTGCACGTGCTATGAAACGGGAGGCAAAGGCCTCTGCATGCTCCAGTGATCTAAATCTGAGAGTATCATATTCTGGAATTTCTGGAGTGACCTTGGCTTTCTTTGTAGTCTTCTTCTTCTCTTGGCTCTGTCCTTTGATAGCTTTATTTTTGGTTCTTGGTTGCCTTGAAGAAGAACTAGTTGGTTGGTTACTTGAAGACATAATTTTTTTCACAATTGAACCTACACAATCCAAAATATATATGAGAAGAACATGTGTGCACTTAACTAACAATTATTACCAATAAGAGCATGCATCTTCATCAAACTTATAGTGTGGTTCAAAGGAACTAAATGGCAATTGTCAAAGGAAACGCAAAAGCAATTACAATATGGTCATGCTTACTAGTGATGTGTATCTAGAACACACTCAAAACTTCATTGAAGCATTTTAATAAACACTAAGTGAACATGAACGGACATATCATATTTCTTTCCAATTGCTTCATACCATGCATCTCCGTGACAATTATCATCATACATTTTCAAGCAATCAATATTATTCATCAACAATCATCAGAACAAGGTCATGCAATACATTCAATTGAGCTAATTTCAATGCGCACAAAAAGGGGGTTAGGGTTTCGAACCAAAAATTCTCGAACCCTCATCTCAAATACTCATGTGAATCATGCGATTGAAGCTTAGACAATGAAGAAAACAGGTTAAAATCAATGGATTGGAACACATACCGTGTGTAGGCCGAATGGGATATGAGAACACCAAATGAGAATTCTTGAAAATTATCAACAAAAAATGAAAATCTATGGTGAAAGGGATGAAGAATCAATTCAAAACTACTTGTAATTGTGGAGTGGTGAGGTTGAAAATTGATTGGGATTGGGATTGAACTCTTGAGAACTCACAAGCACATGGAAGAAGATGAAGAAAAAGTGAACGCGCCTCTCTTTGTGCCAAGGCGCAAGCTCGCCCTCTATTTGTGCCAAGGCGCGAGAAATGCGCCACCCTTTAAATGAAAACACGCCAGGGCGCGTTTTTACCGAACTCCATTTGCAGAACGCGCCACTCTCATCACTTAAAAACGCGCCAGGGCGCGTTTTTGCCGGTTATATGTAAAACGCGCCTCCAAGGGCGCGCGCGCGCGTTTAGGCCGCAACCAATCTTCAAACGCGCCTCTTTCTTGCGCAGATAGGCCGAGGCGCGTTTTTACCGCAAGCCGGTATAAACGCGCTACCTTGTTTCCTCAAATTGCGCCAAGGCGCAATTCACTACTTCCATTTGCGCTTCTGCTAGCGCCAGGGCGTGTGTCACTGTGTTTTGGTCAATTCTTCATGCACTATTGTGGGCTAAGGAGAAAACTGGTGACTTGCACCTTGATTCCACTTAGACAACCATTCTAAGTTCTTTTGACTCTTGATAGATCTATTTTCTGCACAATAAACCTATCACACCTAAGCATGCCTTAAGATCCCACAACTTTCCCATTCATGTTATTACATCTCACCCCTCTTATTTCTGTCATTCAAGTCAATGCAATTTCAATTGTTATTCATATATCTACTTGTGTATCTATCAAAACAGAATCAGATTTATTATACTAGCTCATGTATTTACACCTATACTCTGATCTTCAAATTCTCTTTTCTTTTTGCTTTTCTAACTTTTCAATTATTCACAAGTATATCACATTAAGAAGTTATAGAAAACTTCTTTCAATTGGATGGGTTGCCTCCCACCAAGCGCTTCTTTACTGTCATTAGCTTGACATGTAACTTGGCCCTAACAAGAAGGGTCATGCAGTTCAACAGAGACCTTATCCTTCTCAAAAGCATCTCCCAAATAAGGTTTTACTCTCTGGCAGTTTACTTTGAACTCTCTGGATTTATCAAGGTCTTCTAAAGTGATTGCACCATGTGGAAATACTTGTTTAACAGCAAATGGACCAGACCATCTAGACTTTAATTTTCCTGGAAACAACCTTAATCTAGAATTATAAAGTAACACCAATTGTCCAGGGTAAAACTCTCTCCTTCTAAGCTTACGATCATGCCATAGCTTTGTTCTTTCTTTGTAAATCGTGGCATTTTCGTATGCTTGAAGTCTGAGTTCATCCAACTCATGGAGTTGGTATAGTCTCTTCTCAGGGCCTGATTGAGAGTCAGAGTTGAAATATTTCAAGGCCCAATATGCCTTGTGCTCTTGTTCTACAGGCAAGTGGCATGCCTTTCCATAGACCATTTGAAATGGTGTCATGCCAATGGGAGTTTTGTAAGTCGTCCTATATGCCCAGAGCATCATTTAGTCTCTTAGACCAATCTTTTCTGGACAGATTTACAGTTCTCTCTAGAATCTTTTTAATCTCCCTATTTACTAGTTCAGCTTGCCCACTGGTTTGGGGGTGATATGGTGTTGCAATCTTGTGCTTCACCCCCAACCTCTTGAGGACTCTCTCCATATGTTTGTTGCAGAAATGGCTTCCACCGTCAGTAATGAAAGCTCTAGGGACCCCAAATCTACTAAAGATGTTTCTATGAATAAAGGTATCTACAATCCTAGAGTCATTGGTTGGGGCAGAAATGGCTTCCACCCACTTGGACACATAGTCTACAGCCACTAGGATGTATGTGTGGGAGAAAGAGGGAGGAAATGGTCCCATGAAGTCCATCCCCCATACATCAAAAACCTTTATTTCTAATATGTTATTCAATGGTCCCTCATCTCTTTTTGAAATATTTCCACTTCTTTGGCATCTGTCACAGGACTGCACAAAAGCTTTTGCGTCTTTAAAAATAGATGGCCAATATAAACCACATTGCAAAACCTTTTTGGCTGTCCTTTCCCCATTAAAATGGCCTCCACTAGGGGAATTGTGACAATGCCAAAGGACAGAGTTGACCTCTTCCTCCGGTATACATCTCCTAAGGAGTCCATCTACACCCCACTTAAACAGAAATGGCTCATCCCATACATAATATTTTGCATCAGAAAACAGTTTTTTTCTTTGTTGATAGGATAAGCCAGGGGGGATATAGTTGGATACCTTAAAGTTCGCGATGTCGCTGAACCAAGGAGCATCATTAACAGCAAAGAGTGTCTCATCAGGGAAGGTTTCAACTATAGGGATATCACTACCTTCTATTTCAGCGTGAGGCAACCTTGAAAGGTGATCTGCCACTAGGTTCTCTCTGCCTTTTTTGTCTCTTATTTCAATGTCAAACTCTTGCAGAAGGAGAACCCAATGGATCAACCTTGGTTTACTCTCATGCTTCATTAGAAGGTATTTCAAGGCAGCATGGTCAGTGTACACTATGATTTTTGAGCCAATGAGATAAGGCCTAAACTTGTTGAGAGCAAATACTATGGCTAGCAATTCTTTTTCTGTAGTTGAATAATTGATTTGGGCACTATCAAGCACTCTGCTAGCATAGTATATTACTCTTACAAGTTTGTCCTTCCTTTGTCCTAACACTGCCCCTATTGCATAATCACTAGCATCACACATTAATTCAAAAGGTAAACTCCAATCTGGAGCAATGATGATAGGGGCTGTTATTAGCTTCTCCTTTAGAGTCTCAAAGGCTTTCAAGCAGTTTTCATCAAAATTAAAGCTCACTTCCTTTACAAGCAAGTCACACAATGGTTTAGAAATTTTTGAAAAATCTTGGATGAATCTTCTGTAAAACCCAGCATGACCTAAGAAACTCCTCACCCCTTTAACATTCACTGGTGGAGGCAATTTCTCTATCACTTCTATTTTTGCCTTGTCCACTTCTATACCATTCATAGATATTTTGTGTCCTAAAACGATGCCTTCTTTAACCATAAAATGGCATTTTTCCCAGTTCAAAACCAGATTTGTTTCTTGGCATCGTTTCAGTACAAAAGCTAAATTTTCTAAACAGTTATCAAAAGTGGACCCAAAGACAGAAAAATCATCCATAAATATTTCAATGAATTTCTCAACCATATCTCCAAAAATGGCCATCATGCATCTTTGAAAGGTAGCTGGTGCATTACATAGTCCAAATGGCATTCTCCGGTAGGCAAAAACTCCATAAGGACACGTAAAAGCAGTTTTCTCTTGGTCCTTAGGATCTACCACAATCTGGTTATAACCAGAGTAGCCATCCAGAAAACAATAATAGGCATGACCAGCTAGCCTTTCAAGCATTTGGTCCATAAAAGGTAAAGGGAAGTGGTCTTTCCTAGTAGACTCATTTAACCTTCTGTAATCAATACACATCCTCCACCCAGTCACTGTCCTGGTGGGGATCAACTCATTTTTCTCATTTGCAATCACAGTCATGCCCCCTTTCTTGGGAACTACTTGTACTGGACTTATCCAAGAGCTATCCGAAATGGGATAAATAATGCCAGCATCAAGTAGTTTGAGGACTTCCTTGTGTACAACCTCTTTCATAGTAGGATTTAAACGTCTTTGAGGTTGTATCACAGGTTTGAAATTGTCCTCAAGCAAGATTTTGTGCATGCAAAATGAGGGACTTATACCTTCAAATCAAAATCTGCCACCCAATAGCGGTTTATGCCTTTTTCGAAACTTTAAGCAAAACGTCCTCTTCATTTTTATTCAAAAAATTGCTAATGATCACCGGAAGGTGTCATTCTCTTCAAGAAAAGCATATTTAAGATGAGAGGGCGAGTTGCTTAAGTTCGCTTTTTAGGTGCATTTGTTTTTATCAACCATTTCAATTGTTTCATCCATCGCTTCAATACATGATGGTGATGATGTGTTGGTTTCCATAGCAGAATGAATTCTTCAACTTCATATTGTTCATTTTCAAAACTGGAAGTATCAAAATCTTCCTCCTCTTTTTATGAAGTCAAAAATTTCATTTTCATAAACATTTTCTCAAGCTATCGATTCAACACATCAATCATCATGCATTGGGACTTATCACTGGAAATTTCATAGCATCAAAGATATTAAAAGATACCTTTTCTTCATCTACTCTCGAAATGAGTTCACCTTGTGCTACATCAATCAAGACTCAAGGTGGCTAGGAATGGTCTTCCTAGGATGATTGGCACTTCTTCATCAGCCTCCATATCCAACACCACAAAGTCAGCAGGGAATACGAATTTGTCCACCTTCACCAAGAGATCTTCTACTACTCCATAGGGCCGTTTGGTGGATCTGTCCGCTAATTGTAGTGTCATCATTGTAGGTTGAATGTCTTGTATGTTCAATTTACGTAGCACAGAAAGAGGCATCAAGTTTATGCTGGCTCCCAAGTCAATTAATGCCTTCCCCACTGGTACTTCCCCTATAGAACAAGGGATGGTGAAGGGACCTCTATCTCTCAATTTTTGAGGTAGTTTCCTCTGGATGATGGCGCTACATTCCTCTGTCATGGCTACTGTCTCATCATCCAAAAGCATCCTCTTGTTAGATAGGATCTCCTTCATGAATTTAGCATATGAAGGCATTTTCTCTCAAAGCTTGAAAAATGGAATATTAATCCTCAAACTTTTCAAGATATCGAAGAATTTGGCAAACTGCTTATCATCATTTGCCTTCTTCAGCCTTTGAGGATATGGAAGCTTGCAGTAAGGTGAGATGTGTTCAGGCTGGCCAGCTTCTTGTAGTATTTGCCTCTTTGTCTTTCTTGGTGATTCTTCCTTTTCAGTGAGAACTGCGGGTATAGGTGGTTGCCTATCCTTTTCTACAGTATTTTCTTTTTCCTCCACTGCATCACCTTTCAATTCTGCAGTTTCCTTTCCCAACACTCTACCACTCCTTGTGGTAATGGCTTTACACTGCTCCTTTGGGTTGACCACAGTATCACTTGGCAGATTTCCTTGGCTTCTTTCAGATAGTTGCTTGGAAAGCTGGCCAATCTGTGATTCAAGGTTCCTAATTGAGGCTTCTTGATTGGTAAACATGGATTCCATTCTCTGCATAAAGGACATAAACATGTTTTCCAGATTTGAGGATCCCTCTCTAGGAACATTCATGTTAGAGTTTGCTGGAGCATTCCTTGGTTGGTTAGGTTGGAATTTAGACTGGTTTGGATTGAAAGGTGTGTTTTGTGGTTGGTTTTGGTTATAGTACTGGTTAGATGAAGATGCTTGGTTTTGATGCTGGTTGTAATTTTGATTGTATGGTGGATTTGGATTGAAAGGTGGTCTAGGATTCGAGTTGAAGGTTTGTTTGAAGTTTTGGTCATAAGAGGAAGGATTAGGTTGCAGATAATTGCTGTTCCTATATGACAGATTTGGATGGTTCCTATTGTGAGGGTTATAGCTATTTGTGTTAGCATAAGCATTACCGTGAGGATTTCCCATATAGTTCACTTGAGCTTGATCCTCTACAGTAGCTCCTAGGCTGTCACAACATTCAACTGGATGTCCTCCCCCACAATATTCACAATTTATTGGAGGTGCTTGGACTGCATTTAGCTGGACCACTTGCAGTTGTTTCATTAATTGGTCCAATTTCTGAGTCATCAATTTATTCTGAGCCAGCAGTGCATCATTGGCTCCAAGCTCCATCATTCCTCTTCTCTCCCCATAGAAATCACTAGGAGGAGCATCGTATCTGTTCGAAGCCATCGTCTCAATGATTGCTCTTGCTTCTTGCGCATCCTTTTTCCTTAATGAACCTCCAGCAGAGGCATCTACTAGCAATCTGGTATGTGATCGCAGTCCATTATAGAAGATGTGGACTTGCTGCAAATCAGAGAAACCATGGTGAGGACATCTTCTCAAGAAGGACTTGAATCTCCTCCATGCCTCACTTATGGACTCTCCATCCTTTTGCTTGAAACAAGAGATCTCAGCTCTGAAGTAGTTATATTTCTCAGGTGGAAAATATTGAGCCAAAAATGTGTTTACCAAGTCTTCCCAAGTAGTGAAATATCCATATGGAAAACTCTGCAACCACATCTTTGCTTCACCTTTCAGTGAAAACTCAAATAATCTCAACCTAATGGCGTCATCCCAAGACTCCATTCATTTTTATAGTTCCACAAATCTGCAAGAAATTGTGAACATGTTGATTTGGATCTTCCTCCTCTAGACCTCCAAATTGCTCTTGTCTGACTAATTGTGTAAGAGCAGGTTTGATTTCAAAATTATTGGCCGCCACAATTGGTGGTGCAATACTGGAACCGCAGCCCATTGCATTTGGTGTGTATAGCTCTTCCAATGTCATCCGCCTTGTGTTATCCATAGTTGCTGTTGAATTTTCTGGTATAGTTGAGTCTTCTGGTATGGTCTCTTCTTTATTGTTTTTATTCTCTTTCCGATTTCTCCTGCAAAATCTCTCAATTTCTGGTTCAAACAAGAAGTTAGTTTCCTTAATTCTTCGCATAAACCACAAATCTGAAAGATACAGGAAATCTCAACAAATCAAAAGAATGAAATAATTCAATGAAAAACAAAAACAGAACAGGTATACAAAAACAAAAACAGAACAAGTATGGATGATGACTAAAAACAAATGTCCTAATTAGCAAACACGTTAAGACTATCGATATTCAACCAATAGTCCCCGGCAACGGCGCCATAAACTTGTTGACTATTTAAAAATATGTATGTGTCAATCCTTCGGCAAGTGTACCGGTCGTCAAAAGTTTAGAAAAAGTGAGAAAAGGTTGTCGAACCACAGAGACTAGTCGTGAATTATCGAATGCTTAATATGCTTGCTATTAGGACTAACAATTGAGTGAATCATGTGTGTAAACTAAGTAATTATGTAAAAGAAACTCAATGCTGTAAAATGAATGATTAAGAGCAGTAAATGTTTAAGTTTCAGAAATGAAAAGAGTTAGGGAATAGGTTCATTCAATTCCTTCCTTCATGTAACTAAGTCTTATATCAATTCAATGTAAATCAATCAATCGGAGACTAGAATTTGTGATACCTTAGACTAAGCCTATTCCTAGGTCTTTAGTCACTTTGAATGACTTCTATAATCTCTAATCCCATAGATGAAAATAGAAATGCATTCAAGAAGCGAAACAGATAAATTCACAATGTCTCATAACATGCAAGTTCTATTCCTAGACTCATGCACTGTTATAATGATGCAATTCCTCTCCTAATTCAACTATCAATCTTCCGAAGGCATAATTGAAATGAGAAACAAAAACTCAAGGTATAGTTCAGTCAATTTCAAGCAGTTAATATTCCTATCACTATTTGAACTTCATGAGTCAAACCTCAAGAAATTGCAATTAAGTAGGACAAGCTCAATCAATTAATCCGAAATCACAATTGAATCAACATAGAGCTTCATTACAAGTGTTCTGGAATCGAAATCCCCTTCCCTAACCTAAGAATTTAGCCTAACATGGAAATAGAAAAAGAAAGAACAAAAATAGAAATCAAAACCGAGAGAAGCTCCATGAATCCTTAGATCTTGCTTCCACAAGCTCCAATTCTTCAAGAATCCTCTTGATTTGATGGAGAAGGATGGAGAACGAAGGTGGAGAAGAGAGGTAAAGAAGAGAGAAAAACGAGAGAAGTGTGCAAGGGAAGCTAACAGAAAACTGAATTATGAAGTGTATCATTTTCGCGCCCAGCAAGCATATATATAGACCCAGAAATCGCGCCACCCACTTAAGATGGACGCGCCCTGGCGCGTTTTGAGCGGAGAAAAAATATGAGCGCGCCCTTCTGCGCGCTCTGGCGCGTTCGTCCTACAAACAACCAGTATTTGTACTAGTTGTGTCATCTGTCTTCATGTCGTCTGTATACGAGATCGTCTGTCTGAAATTATTGTATTGTTTGACTTGGTATAGTCTGTCATTGATGTCGTCTGTCTTGAATTTGGTATCGTCTGTTCTGAACTTGGTGTTGTCTGTCTTAGCTTGATGTATCGTCTGTTGTGGGCTTGGTATCGTCTGTTGTGGACTTGGTATCGTCTGTTGAGGATTTGGTATCGTCTGTCTTGAACTTGGTATCTTGGTGTCGTCTGTCTTTGGACCTTCTTGTATCGTCTGTCTGAACTTGGTATCGTCTGTCTTGGGTGTATCGTCTGTATTGGATGTATCGTCTGTATTGAACTACAGACGAAAATATCAATCTGGAGACTCAGACAAGACAAGTACAGACGGAACAACTTAGAAGAAGTAAACACAGACGAAACACTCATTCTTGGCGTTAGACGACACTCATCCGTAAGATGGAACAAGCACAGATGGAACACTTCACTTCTTTAGACGAAACTACTTCATCAGACGAAACAAACTCAGGTGAAGCAAGTTCAGACGAAACTCTTACTTTGGACGAGACTACTTCATCAGACGGAACAAACTCAGGTGGAGTAAGCATAGACGAAGCAACTTATAAGGCGCAAACAAGAAGCAACAACTTGGAAGAGGTAAGCACAGACGAAACTAATTGGAAGAGGTAAGCACATTTAAACTAATCCATTGCGTCTTGATCCCTTCGTCGAGCTTTCCTAAGGTACGAAACGCGCCCGTATTGAGTGAGATCGCGCCCTGGCGCGATTGAATAAGTAAAGATGGCATGAGCGCGCCCCTGAGCGCGCTCTGGCGCATTTTCGCCGCAAGCAGAGTGTGAAGGCGCCTCATGAGTGCGCCCTGGCGCGTTTCTTCAGACGATAACATTTTGACAGCCTTGGATGCTCATCTTTTGGCTTGCTCTACTCTCTTGGTTTGAGCTTCTGTTCAATTATTGGATCCACTCCTTGTTGCTTATCTCTTCTTCAATCCTTCATTGAACCTACAAATTAACAAAAGAAGAATTAAAATGACTTAAAACTCAAGAAAAACTTACAAAACTCACAAAACACTCACTCAAGAACTAACACTAAGCAATTATGATATTTTTACTGTTTTCTTGACTAAATTATGGCTAAACCTAGTGAAAATAGATGGGAATGAGCTTAAAACACCTAGAAAAACATGTATAATCTAGCACTTATCAGCTATCCAAATACCAAGTTGAGTGTTTGGCTCTCAAGCATACCTACATAGAAAAAGATATCACTTTGTTTTTGGTACCCAAGTCTTGTTGGGTCCATTAGTGTTAGAGCTGTGACTATCTTTCCTAATCCATTTAAACAATCCACTTGTTATTCCTTCCTTTCTAATCATGCAATTATAAGAGTTATGTCCAGGTTTCATACAATAACTACATGAGAAAGTTCTGTTTTTGCTGGTTTGTCTAAATGCAAAGAACTTCATGTTATTCTTTTTCAAGGAGTCATCAAAAGACTTACACTTTGAACAGGGCAGTTTCAAGATATCATTTTCCTTTTTCAAACTTTGAACATCAGTTTTCAAAACAGAAATGTCATTTTCCAAATGAGTAATTTTGCTTTTCAAAACCTTGTTCAACTTGCCTAGTTTTTCAGCTTCCTTGTAAAGTTCACAAAAAGCAGTTTGCAGCTCATCATAATCAAAAGTAGATGAATCGGAATCACTTACCTCATCATCAGATGTTGGATTTGCCATGAGACACAAATTTGCTTCTTCATTATCACTTCCACTAGAGGTTGAGGAATTATTCTCTTCCCAAGCTATGTGTGCCTTTTTCTTGCGAAATCTGTCTTTCTTGGGCCTTTCTTCATGTTCTACTCTTCTAGGCTCACTGCTGTTACTTTTCTTCATGTTGGGGCACTCCAATTTGTAGTGACCCATTTTTCCACACTCATAACACGTGACCTTTGAAGATGAACTCTCATTCCTCTTGAAGCCTTTTCTGGAATTGTTGAATCTCCTTTTATCATTGTTCCTCTTCATGAACTTTTTGAATTTCCTTACCATGAGATTCATATTTTCCTGTTCAGATTCACTACCACAGCTTGATGCATCGCTCTCACTAGCTGTGTCTTCCATCTTGAGTGCTAGACCTTTGGCTTTCTTATCTTTTTGTTCCTCATCAGCAATAGGGACATATCCATTTCATATTCCCTCAACTTACCAAATAACTCTGCACTTGTCATCAAGGCTAGGTTCTTTGATTCAGTGATTGCTGTGACAGTTGGTTGTCATTTTCTGCTCAAGGATTTCAGCACCTTTACATTGACTTCTTCCTCAACGAAGATCTTACCAAGTCCTTTGAGATGGTTTACGATGTGTGTGAAACGTTTCTGCATATCCATCACGGACTCACCTTGTGCCATTCTGAAAGTTTCATATTCTTGGATCAAGGTATTCTTCCTTGCCCTTCGTACTTCAGCGGTTCCTTCGTGTGTGACCCTTATTAGATCCCAAGCTTCTTTGGCTGTGTTGCAAGCTGAAATTCTGAAAAATTCATCTGAATTCAAAGCAGAATGTATGATATTTAAAGCTTTTGCATCATTTTCAGCTCTCCTAATTTCTTCTTGTTCCCATCTCTCAAATGGTTTTTCAATCTCATTCTCATTTTCTATGTATGTGGGGACCTTGAAATCAGTCACAACCGCTTGCCAAATGCTTCTATGTACAGACTCCATAAAGATTTTCATCCTCACTTTCCAAAAAGGATAGTTATCACCACAAAACAGAGGAGGTATGTTAATAGAGACACCTTCAGCGAATGGTAATTGATTACCGGCCATTCTAAGGAACTATGGATCAAAATCTAGAGCAACATACTAGATAAAGCTCTGGTACCAATTGTTAGTCCCTATGTGTGAATCTAGAGGGGGGGAAAATGTTGAATTTAAAAATATACGTGTGTCAATCTTTCGGCAAGTGTACCGGTCGTCACAAGTTTAGAAATAGTGAGAAAAGGTTGTCGAACCACAAAGACTAGTTGTGAATTACCAATTACTCAACATGCTTTGCTATTAGGACAAATCAATGAATTAAGCATTTGTATAAAACTAAGCTATTGTGTAAAATAAAGCAATACTGTAAAGTAAAGAAAGCAAGTAAATGTTTAAGTTTCAAAGATGATAAAAACAGTTAGGGAAATGGTTCAATTGATTCTTCTCTCAAGTAACTACTTCTTATGTCAATTCAGCAAATACCACTCAATTGGAGACTAGAATTTGTGATACCGTAGACTAATCCTATTCCTAGGTCTTTAGTCCCTTTGAATGACTTCTATAATCCCTAATCCCTTAGGTGAAAACAGAAATGCATTCAAGAAGCGAAACAGATAAATTCACAATGTCTCATAACATGCAAGTTCTATTCCTAGACTCATGCACTGTTATAATGATGCACTTCTTCTCCTAGTTCAACTATCAATCTTCCGAAGGCATAATTGAAATGAGAAACAAAAACTCAAGGAACAGTTCAATCCAATTCAAGCAGTTAATATTCCTATTACTATTTGAACTTCATGAATTAAACCTCAAGAAATTGCATTAAGTAAGAAGAGATCAATCAATCAACTGAAATTACAATTGAATCAACATAGAAATTCATTACAAGAGTTCTGGAATCAAAATCCCCAATCCTAACCTAGAAATCTAACCTAACATGGAAATGAGAAAAGAAAGAAGGAAAATAGAAATCAAACACAAGAAGCGCTCCATGAAGCCTTAGATCTTGCTTCCACAAACTCCAAATCTTCAAGAATCTCCTTGGTTTGATGGAGGAAGATGGAGAACGAAAAATGGAGAAGAGAGAATCGCAGAGCACAAGTGTGCAGAGGAAGAAACTAAAATATGAAGTTCCTCCTTTCATTTTCGCGCCCAAACAGCTATATATAAGTGCAGAAACGCGCCACCCACTAAGTAGAAATGCGCCCTGGCGCATTTGAGCATAAACTTGTCCAGTGAAACGCGCCTAGGCGCGCTCCCTGGCGCGCTCGCGCCACTTGAGGGTCCTAAATCGCGCCCTGGTGCGTTTTGGCCGAGAGTGAGCTAAACGCCACACCCTGGCGCGCCCTGGCGCGTTTTGACAGCATGTGAATAGTGATTTCGCAACTGCTTGAGTACTTTCACTAAAATGGGCATAACTTCCTCCACAGATATCGTTTTGAGCTCTGGTTTTTTGCAAATTAAAGAGGTTAGATAGAGCTACAACTCTCATGAAGACACGAAGAGCCAATTCGGAATGCAAATTGAGTGAAAGTTAGGCTCAAATGTAGGTGTTTCCTTGACTTGAGCTTCATCTTCTTCTTCTTGATGGCTTGCACCCCAAGTCTTTCTCTTAGGTCCATGGCTTTCATTCCAAACTTCTATCTCCTCTTCAATCACCCTACAATTAACAAGAAAGAGGATAAAATGACTTAAAAACACAAGAAACACTTATAAAACTAACAAAACACTACATCAAGAACTAACACTAAACAATTATGATATTTACAATGTTTTCTTGACTAAACTACAACTAAACCTATTGAAAATGGATGGAAATGAACTGAAAACACCTAGGAAAACATGTATAATCTAGCACTTATCACAACCTCAAACTTAAAGCTTTGCTTGTCCTCAAGCAAACATAGAATCCATCATTACAAGGGTCAATAAGCATGGTATAACACTAAGCTCAACAGCCACTGAAAATGCATTATGCAGTTCTTAACTCCTTAAGCCAACTCAATTTATCTATGAAAGTTGGACATGAACTCAAAATGTTATCAAGCACTGCACAATTCATCAAGCATAGGCAACAAACATAGATTGGCATGAAAAAAAATGTATTTTAGTCAACATCAGCAAAGTCCTCTCCAGTTAAGTGTTTGCCCTCAATCTCTCAAGTGTTTAGGCTTGTGTTTCTCTCAATATTACCAATCAGAAGGTCAGTTCTCATAGGCTTGAAATGACTCTACAATCTCCACTCCTTTCAAGTAGAAATTGGACACTCAAAAGGTCTTTTCAGGGTTGTAATGGGGCTTAGGTAAAGGTGGGTTAAAAAGAAAGGTACTAACTGCATATTCACAGGAACTTAAAGAGTAAAAGTTATACCTATATGCTATGCATGAACTCATGATGAATAGAAGAAAAATTAAAAATAGAACAAAGACTAACACTAAGTAACATAAACAACTCATGAGACCACTCTGTTTTCCTTTTGTTCCTTTATTCTTTTGCTTTTAAACTGCATTTTCTTCTGCTTCTTTTTCTTTCTTTTTATAGCTCTTGCTATTTTCTTTTTTTTACTTTTTTTGTTTTCTTTTTCTTTTCTAAACATCTTTTTCTTGTAGCTTTGTCATTTTGTTCTGTTCTTCCTCTTTCTTTCTTTTCATTTTCTTGCCTTTCTCTTTGTTTTTGCCACTTTGCTTTTCTTGAGTAGTCTCACTCATTGATATTACAAGAAGAAAAACAAAAATTTTGCATGGTATGCATGAAAAACAATGCACTATACTGTATGCATGAAAAAAAAAAATAGAGAATGCACCATATACAACTATCTATTATTCACAAACTTCACCAAAGTGACCCAACAACCCCAAACTTAGAATTTGACTTGTCCTCAAGTCAACAGCTACTCATGCACCCCAAGATCTCAACCCCAAACTTAATCTTGAAACCTATCATTTAAGTAAAGAAACCAATACACTTAAAGTTCCAGTGATAGGACCATTGGTTTTTCACTTAATTAGGCTTATAATGAGCTTAAGTAACCAAGAAAGAAAGGGTCAAATCAGGCTCAAAGAGGCTAGCAATGGATAATGTTAAGGTTCAGGCTTATTTTGGCTCAAGGCTACAAGAAACAAATGCCTTTATCATTTATGTCCAATCCTAAATGTATGCAATTTTGACCAAGAGCTAAAGCAAGTTCTGGAACAAACACATCACATGGTAAAATAGAACACTCAAGAATAAATCATGTTGGAGGCCCAAATTCTTATCCAGGATTAATCATTGCATAACATTGCTAAGTCCACTAATCATGTCTCAATCCAGAAAATTGTCATGCTAGAGTTCTCATACAGTAACTCTTCAATCATTTTGAAAAACATGCAACTTTGTCATAGAACCTCAAATTGAACCTAAGTGCCAAAAATTACACAGTTCATTCTACTGGACTACAGAGTCAATGTTATACCAATAATATCAACCTCCATATGATGCAACAAAATAGGAAACATACTCTAAACAATCATCAATCAACAGTTAAAGTAATAGAGTATAAGAATGCTCCTCAAGAAGACAAGCCATGATACTCAAGGGTTCTGCACCAAGTGCCAGCAATTCCATGTTGTTCCCAACAGTGCTCAGCATCTAAAAATTCACATCAACAAAACAAACTAACAAGACAGTAAGATCTTGGAAATTTTACAACAAAAAATGAAAATCTATGGTGAAGGGGATGAAGAATTTAATTCAAACTACTTGCAATGTGAAGTGGTGGAGATGAAAATGGATTAAAAATGGGATTGCACTCTTGGGACTTCACAAGCATAAGGGAAGAAGGAAACTGGAATGGGCGCGCCTCAAGTTTGTGCCAAGGCGCGAGCTCGCTCCCTCTTTTATGCCAAGGCGCAGCAAATGCGCCACTCACTCACTCTCCCCGCGCCAGGGCGTGTTTCTCCAGCAAAGAGGGGTTGAAACGCGCCCCCCTGTTTCGTTACAGCGCGCCAAGGCGCGTTCCAATGCTCAAATTGCGCCTCTACGGTAATGTGCGGGGGCGCGCGCGTTTTTGGGCGCAACCAAGCCTCAAACGCGCCACCCTCATTCGCCAGGGCGCCCCAATTGCGCCATCCTCTCAAGATTCATGCGCCAAGGCGCGTTCTAACACAGAAGACTTGTGATTTTTCACCTCCTTTTCATGCCTTGGTGCAAATTGATATCCCAAGAGGTCACAAATGAGGTTGCTTTGCATGTTCTCAATGTAAATTGCTCTAACTTGTGCACACACTCTAAGGCATTTTATTTCTAAGTGGTCTATCTCTGCACAAGGATCATAGCTATAACGAACTATGCAATGACACCTCAAAATTTCCCAATACTGTGATTACACCTCACACCTCTCTGATTTCTATCACTCAAGACACTGTAATTTCAACTGTTTATTCATATATCTATTACTTATCAACAACACAAGAATCAAATGTATTTACGCTTCTACTCTAATCTGCAAATTTTATTTTATTTTTGCTTTTCTAAACTTTTCAACTATTCAATGCAAACACAGAAAACAATGAAAACAAAGAACAAAGAAAATAAAGAAATCAATGAAAACAAAGAAATCAAAGAAATCAATGAAAACAATGAAACCAAAGAAAACAAAGAAAGCAAAGAAAACAAAGAAATCAAAGAAAATAAAGAAATCAAAGAAAATAAAGAAATCAAAGAAATCAATGAAAACAAAGAAACCAATGAAAACAAAGAAAGCAAAGAAAACAAAGAAGACAAAGAAATCAAAGAAATCAATGGAAACAAAGAAAGCAAAGAAAATAAAGAAATTAAAGAAATCAATGAAAACAAAGAAATCAATGAAAATAAAGAAAACAAAGAAAACAGAACAACTATAAAAAATAGACTCAAAGAACGAAAGAACTCACTGAAAACAAAACAAAACAACTCTAGAAATCAAGGCAGAACAAATATAATTATTAACAAAAAAGCAAAGAAAGAAAAAAAAATGTCCTAAGTAGCAAGCACGTCTAGACTATCGATATTCAACCAATAGTCCCCGGCAACGGCACCATAAACTTGTTGAATTTAAAAATATACGTGTGTCAATCTTTCGGCAAGTGTACCGGTCGTCACAAGTTTAGAAATAGTGAGAAAAGGTTGTCGAACCACAGAGACTAGTTGTGAATTACCAATTACTCAACATGCTTTGCTATTAGGACAAATCACTGAATTAAGCATTTGTATAAAACTAAGCTATTGTGTAAAATAAAGCAATACTGTAAAGTAAAGAAAGCAAGTAAATGTTTAAGTTTCAAAGATGAGAAAAACAGTTAGGGAAATGGTTCAATTGATTCTTCTCTCAAGTAACTACTTCTTATGTCAATTCAGCAAATACCACTCAATTGGAGACTAGAATTTGTGATACCGTAGACTAATCCTATTCCTAGGTCTTTAGTCCCTTTGAATGACTTCTATAATCCCTAATCCCTTAGGTGAAAACAGAAATGCATTCAAGAAGCGAAACAGATAAATTCACAATGTCTCATAACATGCAAGTTCTATTCCTAGACTCATGCACTGTTATAATGATGCACTTCTTCTCCTAGTTCAACTATCAATCTTCCGAAGGCATAATTGAAATGAGAAACAAAAACTCAAGGAACAGTTCAATCTAATTCAAGCAGTTAATATTCCTATTACTATTTGAACTTCATGAATTAAACCTCAAGAAATTGCATTCAGTAAGAAGAGATCAATCAATCAACTGAAATTACAATTGAATCAACATAGAAATTCATTACAAGAGTTCTGGAATCAAAATCCCCAATCCTAACCTAGAAATCTAACCTAACATGGAAATGAGAAAAGAAAGAAGGAAAATAGAAATCAAACACAAGAAGCGCTCCATGAAGCCTTAGATCTTGCTTCCACAAACTCCAAATCTTCAAGAATCTCCTTGGTTTGATGGAGGAAGATGGAGAACGAAAAATGGAGAAGAGAGAATCGCAGAGCACAAGTGTGCAGAGGAAGAAACTAAAATATGAAGTTCCTCCTTTCATTTTCGCGCCCAAACAGCTATATATAAGTGCAGAAACGCGCCACCCACTAAGTAGAAACGCGCCCTGGCGCATTTGAGCATAAACTTGTCCAGTGAAACGCGCCTAGGCGCGCTCCCTGGCGCGCTCGCGCCACTTGAGGGTCCTAAATCGCGCCCTGGCGCATTTTGGCCGAGAGCTGGGCTGAAACGCGCCACCCTGGCGCGTTTTGACAGCATGTGAATAGTGATTTCGCAACTGCTTGAGTACTTTCACTAAAATGGGCATAACTTCCTCCACAGATATCGTTTTGAGCTCTGGTTTTTTGCAAATGAAAGAGGTTAAATAGAGCTACAACTCTCATGAAGACACGAAGAGCCAATTCGGAATGCGAATTGAGTGAAAGTTAGGCTCAAATGTAGGTGTTTCCTTGACTTGAGCTTCATCTTCTTCTTCTTGATGGCTTGCACCCCAAGTCTTTCTCTTAGGTCCATGGCTTTCATTCCAAACTTCTATCTCCTCTTCAATCACCCTACAATTAACAAGAAAGAGGATAAAATGACTTAAAAACACAAGAAACACTTATAAAACTAACAAAACACTACATCAAGAACTAACACTAAACAATTATGATATTTTCAATGTTTTCTTGACTAAACTACAACTAAACCTATTGAAAATGGATGGAAATGAACTGAAAACACCTAGGAAAACATGTATAATCTAGCACTTATCACAACCCCAAACTTAAAGCTTTGCTTGTCCTCAAGCAAACATAGAATCCATCATTACAAGGGTCAATAAGCATGGTATAACACTAAGCTCAACAGCCACTGAAAATGCATTATGCAGTTCTTAACTCCTTAAGCCAACTCAATTTATCTATGAAAGTTGGACATGAACTCAAAATGTTATCAAGCACTACACAATTCATCAAGCATAGGCAACAAACATAGATTGGCATGAAAAAAAATGTATTTTAGTCAACATCAGCAAAGTCCTCTCCAGTTAAGTGTTTGCCCTCAATCTCTCAAGTGTTTAGGCTTGTGTTTCTCTCAATATTACCAATCAGAAGGTCAGTTCTCATAGGCTTGCAATGACTCTACAATCTCCACTGCTTTCAAGTAGAAATTGGACACTCAAAAGGTCTTTTCAGGGTTGTAATGAGGCTTAGGTAAAGGTGGGTTAAAAAGAAAGGTACTAACTGCATATTCACAGGAACTTAAAGAGTAAAAGTTATACCTATATGCTATGCATGAACTCATGATGAATAGAAGAAAAATTAAAAATAGAACAAAGACTAACACTAAGTAACATAAACAACTCATGAGACCACTCTGTTTTCCTTTTGTTCCTTTATTCTTTTGCTTTTAAACTGCATTTTCTTCTGCTTCTTTTTCTTTCTTTTTATAGCTCTTGCTATTTTCTTTTTTTTCTACTTTTTGTTTTCTTTTTCTTTTCTAAACATCTTTTTCTTGTAGCTTTGTCATTTTGTTCTGTTCTTCCTCTTTCTTTCTTTTCATTTTCTTGCCTTTCTCTTTGTTTTTGCCACTTTGCTTTTCTTGAGTAGTCTCACTCATTGATATTACAAGAAGAAAAACAAAAATTTTGCATGGTATGCATGAAAAACAATGCACTATACTGTATGCATGAAAAAAAAAATAGAGAATGCACCATATACAACTATCTATTATTCACAAACTTCACCAAAGTGACCCAACAACCCCAAACTTAGAATTTGACTTGTCCTCAAGTCAACACTACTAAATGCACCCCAAGATCTCAACCCCAAACTTAATCTTGAAACCTATCATTTAAGTAAAGAAACCAATACACTTAAAGTTCCAGTGATAGGACCATTGGTTTTTCACTTAATTAGGCTTATAATGAGCTTAAGTAACCAAGAAAGAAAGGGTCAAATCAGGCTCAAAGGGGCTAGCAATGGATAATGTTAAGGTTCAGGCTTATTTTGGCTCAAGGCTACAAGAAAGAAATGCCTTTATCATTTATGTCCAATCCTAAATGTATGCAATTTTGACCAAGAGCTAAAGCAAGTTCTGGAACAAACACATCACATGGTAAAATAGAACACTCAAGAATAAATCATGTTGGAGGCCCAAATTCTTATCCAGGATTAATCATTGCATAACATTGCTAAGTCCACTAATCATGTCTCAATCCAGAAAATTGTCATGCTAGAGTTCTCATACAGTAACTCTTCAATCATTTTGAAAAACATGCAACTTTGTCATAGAACCTCAAATTGAACCTAAGTGCCAAAAATTACACAGTTCATTCTACTGGACTATAGAGTCAATGTTATACCAATAATATCAACCTCCATATGATGCAACAAAATAGGAAACATACTCTAAACAATCATCAATCAACAGTTAAAGTAATAGAGTATAAGAATGCTCCCTGTTGAAGACAAGCCATGATACTCAAGGGTTCTGCACCAAGTGCCAGCAATTCCATGTTGTTCCCAACAGTGCTCAGCATCTAAAAATTCACATCAACAAAACAAACTAACAAGATAGTAAGATCTTGGAAATTTTACAACAAAAAATGAAAATCTATGGTGAAGGGGATGAAGAATTTAATTCAAACTACTTGCAATGTGAAGTGGTGGAGATGAAAATGGATTAAAAAAGGGATTGCACTCTTGGAAATGAACTGAAAACACCTAGGAAAACATGTATAATCTAGCACTTATCAGTGAATAGATTCTAGTTCCACTATAGCCCAATTTTTGCGAGTTTCTATTTCCTTTTAATTCAAACAAAACTATTCTTGATTACCTATCAATAGATAAGACAGATAAACGAGAACTATCAAAGATACACAGCGGAAATACCAAAAGGAAAAATCAGAAACACGTTAGTAATCAATATACAAAAACAATATCGATCTAACTGTTCTAGTTTTAGTTGATTAAAATGAAGTCAATTACCGAGTTAATTACCAAGTCAACTACTGAACAAATTGCAGAAGATAAACCAAGATAACAGCAATTAATGGTAAACGGTAAAGAGAAGAAGGAAGAAGAAGAGTGCACAGTGATTTATACTGGTTCGACCCACTGCCTACATCCAGTCCCAACCCAACAACTGTTGCGATCGGTTTTCCACTATCAAATGATCCCTTTTGTGTTCTTTTACATTCACTCTACAACAAGCAACACAAAAACGAAATCAAAACACCCAAAAACCTGTCCTTTAACCCAAAGAACAGTTCTTCCCTGACCTTGGAACACCCAAGATCCAACCTTTGAGAACACACTTCTCAAAGTCCTTTACTCTATCCAGAGAGACCTCTCTCCTAGAGTAACAACCCAGAAACCAAAAGGTAAACAAAAGATCAGTTTAGAAAACACCTGGAGTGTAGATCTGATCACAAAAGAAAACACAATGAATACCACCCGATCAGAGAAAAAGATCAAGTTTTGCCCTTTCTTTATGAAAACTTGATAAACTCTTGAAGTTCTTTATGGGTTTCTTGGAAAAGATGATAAACTCGCCTTAGAGAGAATTTGAAAGTGTATGAACTTGTCTAAAACTTATGTTCCAAGATCTTATGTTAATTTTTGAGAAAAGAGTATTTATAGATTCAATTAAAAACTCAATTTGGGCAACTTAATGTTTTTCTGATAGGGGTAATCGACTGCCAGGGGTTGGTAATCGATTAAACCAGTGAACAAAGGTTTTCAGGGTGATTTTTAGCCATGGTAATCGATTAACCCGAGGGGGTAATCGATTACTCTAGTAACAAATGAATTTCCACACTCTGTTACCTACTGTTGGTAGTTGATTACCTGCTGTTGGTAGTTAACTACCTACTGTTGGTAATCTATTACCTCAGTTGGTTACCAAAGACATTTTCAAAACAAGTTTGAGTGGGAATTCAAACATTTGATACATGAGAAATCACACTAGATTCCCAAGCTCTCCAGTGTATTCACACAAAGAACAACCACATACATGCCTAAACTAAACAATTAATACATAGGAAACTCCTACTTATATTTTATCTAAGAAAACCAAAATTACATAAACATCAAAAGCAAAACATCAAGATGGACTCCAAAGCATCTTCAAGCTTTAAGTCCAACATGAAGGTGGATCAAATTCTTACTAGTTATCCTATGTTGAGTGAGGAAAGGAAGCTACACCTTGTGACCTTAGAGTTTGAAGAATATGCCTTGGTGTTGTGGAATCAAATGGAAACTAGGCATGGATACTTGAGGCCGAGAATCACTTCTTGGGAGGGCTTGGAACATGACTTGAGGGAAAGGTTTGTGCCTCCCACTTACATGAGGGATCTACATAATAAATTTCAAAGACTCATACAAGGGCCTAGAAGTGTGCAAGACTACTTCAAGACCTAGAGATGAAAATGCTAAAAGCCCAACTAGAGGAGAGTTTGGAAGCTACTATGGTTAGATTTGTCCATGGGTTGAATAGAGAAATACAAGATGTTCTTGAGCTCCAAAGGTATTCAAACTTGGAGGAAGCCATCCATTTGTCCTAGAGAATTGAGGCCCAATTAAGAAGGAGAAGTAGCTTCAAAACAGTTTCCTCATCCAACTCATCAAGTTGGAAGGGCAAGAGCAAGAGAGACTACTCACCCAAGCCTTGACCGAGAGCCCCTAAACCAAAGGAGGTAACTTCTTCTTCTAATGCTTTTAAATCAAGTAACATTAAATGTTTTAAATGTTTAGGGAAGGGACACATAGCTTCACAATACCCAAACAAGAAGGCTATGTTCCTAAGGCAAGATGGTAAGATTACAAGTGAAGGGTCCAATGCCTCCTCAAGTGAAGATGAAGGCCTAAGTGAAAGGAGCTCTACTTCTAGCCAAGAGGTCGAGGAAGGTTACCTACTAATGGTAAGAAGAATACTTAGTGCATGCCATGATATGAATGATAGTGATGGAGGACCATCTCCAAAAGCTCAACCAAACTCTCCAACCTTACTTTTCAATTTTGGGCTTCTAATAAAATTCGTTGCTGATTTTTGCATCTGACCTGTTTCAGTATTTCGATCATAACTCGAGATAAACAAGTCCAATTGAGGAGTTCTTGGTGCCAAATTAAATAAGACTTCAAGGGCTATAAAAGCTATGAAGACACCAAAACCCAGTTTTAACTGCAACTAGTTGGAAAATGAGCTTGAAGTTAGCGTTGGAATGCTTCCAGGAATTTTCAGCGAAATGTTTTAATGTTTAGGCTTATTAGTAGTTTTCTTTCAATTATGTAATTGTTTTAAGGATTTAATTTGAGCCTAAACTTGTAATAAATAAATAATTAGTGACCCTTAGATAGGATTCTAATCCAAGGGTTAAGCTTAGAAGCTTGGAGTGCAAGCTTGGCACCATGACCATTAGATGAGGATACTAATCCAAGGGCTAAGCTTAGAAGCTTGGAGTGCAAGCTTGATGCCATAACCGTTGGATGAGGATCTACATCCAAGGGTGGAGGATTGATCCTTGTCCTTCAAGCTAATCAAGCTTCCACCACAAGCTTCCCTTCATAGCCATTAGATTATAATCTAATCCAAGGGTGGACATTAGTTCCTTCCATAGCAAGCTAAGCACCACACCTTAGTAGTATAAATAGGATTTCCTTTGTAATTCATACACTTTTTGATTAATTGAGAATTGAATTCAGAAAATTGAGAGTGTTTTCTCTCTTCTGTTCTTGTGAAGAACCTTGAATCTCATCAATGGCTTCCTTGCTCCATTGTGGCGGTTCCACCTCAAGCTTATTGACACTTGCCATGGCGCTTCCATTTCTCTTCTAATCCGTTTTCTCGAGGTGCAAGCTTCTTCTTCCTAAACACCTAAGTCACCATTGAAGCATGAAGATCCGTGACTTCTATGCTATTCTCCTTGAGGATTGCATCAGATAGTCAAAGGGAGAACATATTTCGTTCAAGATGCAAGGTAAAAGACCAAACTTGTTCTCTTATTATTGATGGTGGCTCATGCACTAATGTTGTGAGTGAAAGGTTAGTCTCTAAACTTAACTTGAAAACTATGCCTCACCCTAAGTCTTATAGATTACAATGGTTAAGTGAGAGTGAAGAGGTTAAAGTTGATAGGCAATGCGTGCTTAACTTTTCTATTGGTAAGTGTAGTGATAGCATATTATGTGATGTAGTTCCTGTGGAAGTTGCACATTTACTTCTTGGTAGGCCATGGCAATTTGATAAGAATGTGATTCATGATGGCCTTGCTAACACTTACTTGTTTTCTTTTGAAGGTAGAAAAGTTCTCTTGAAGCCTCTATCTCCAAGGGAAGTGTGTGAGGGTCAAGTTAAAATGAGACTCAAGAGAGCCCAAGACCAAGGAAAGCCTTTGGCCGAGACATCCAAGCCTAGCAAGGCTTTGGCCAAGAAACCTCCCAAAGGTCAAGGTTTCTTGAAAGTGAAACTGAGCAAGCCTATGGGTAAGGATGACTTGAAAAAGAAAGAAAGCTTGCTCATTGAAAGTAAGGAAATTAAAAGGGAGTACCTAGCTAGAAAATCAATGTTTTTGTGTTTGCCAAACCCATTATCTTTGAGTACTAACTTTATAGGTGAACCCAAAGCATTGGAAGAGTTGCTAGAGGAGTACCATGATGTCTTTTGTTGAACTTTAAAATATACGTGTGTCAATCTTTCGGGAAGTGTACCGATGTCGTCACAAGTTTAGAAATAGTGAGAAAGGGATGTCGAACCACGTAGACTAATTGTGAAGTATCGAATGCTCAACGTGTGTTGCTATTAGGAACGAATCGAATGAATCATGTATGTAAAACTAAACTATTATGTAAAATTAAACAATGCACAGTAAAGTAAGGAAAACTGTAAATGTTTAAGTTTCAGATATGATGAAATGAGTTAGGGAATAGGTTCATTCAATTCCTTCTCTCAAGTAACTATTTTCTATATCAATTCAATGAGTATCAATCAATTGGAGACTAGAATTTGTGATACCTTAGACTAATCCTATTCCTAGGTCTTTAGTCCCTTTGAATGACTTCTATAATCCCTAATCCCTTAGGTGAAAACAAAAAATTCATTCAAGAAGCGAAACAGATAAATTCACAATGTCTCATAATACGCAAGTTCTATTCCTAGACTTAGTACAGTTATAGTGATGTACTTCCACTCCTAATTCAACTATCAATCTTCCGAAGGCATAATTGAAATGAGAAACAACAACTCAAGGAACAGTTCAATCCAATTCAAACATTAATATTCCTATCACTATTTGAACTTCATGAATTAAACCTCAAGAAATTGCAAGTAAGTAGGAAGAGATCAATCAATTAACTGAAATTACAATTGAATTAACATAGGAATTCATTACAAGCATTCTGAAATTGAAATCCCTTTCCCTAACCTAAAATCTAGCCCCCATGGAAAGATGAAAAGAAAGAAGGAAAATAGAAATCAAACACAAGAAGCGCTCCATGAAGCCTTAGATCTTGCTTCCACAAGCTCCAAATCTTCAAGAAATCTCCTAGGTTTGACGGAGGAGGAAGGAAAACGAAAATGGAGAAGAGAGAATCGCGAGACCCAAGCGTCAGAGAAAGAAATTGAATTATGAAGGGTCCTCTTAGGTTTCGCGCCAAACATGCTTATATATGTGAAGAAACGCGCCCCCATTAAGTTGATTCGCGCCGCGGCGCGTTTTTCCATCAAAGAGGGTTAAACGCGCCCCCATTTGCGCCTTGGCGCGCTCTCGCACGCTCTCTTGATGGTCCTAAATCGCGCCTAGGCGTTGCTTTGGCCGAGAGCCGAAGAAACTAAAATGGGCATAACTTCCTCCACAGATATCGTTTTGAGCTCGGTTTTGCAAATGAAAGAGGTTAGATAGAGCTACAACTCTCATGAAGACACAAAGAGCCAATTCAGAGTGAAAATTGGAGTGAAAGCTGGGCTCAAATGGATGTGCTCCGACTCGAGCTTCAACTTTCTTCTTGATGGCTTGCACTCCAAGTCTTTCTCTTAGGTCCATGGCTTTCATTCCAAACTTCTATCTCCTCTTCAATCAACCTACAATTAACAAGAAAGAGGATAAAATGACTTAAAAACACAAGAAACACTTATAAAACTAACAAAACACTACATCAAGAACTAACACTAAACAAACATGGTATTTTCAATGTTTTCTTGTCTAAACTACAACTAAACCTATTGAAAATGGATGGAAATGGACTGAAAACACCTAGGAAAACATGTATAATCTAGCACTTATCATCTTTTCCTATGGAGTTACCACATGGAATTCCCAATCCGTGGTATAGAGCACCAAATCGATTTCATACCTGTCCCCAATTGCCCAA